>JAVIWB010006376.1:0-92058 GCA_031893035.1 Dermolepida albohirtum
TGTGTACGGCACAAACATATATCTAACCTTTCTCACGCTATAAATCACACGTACAATCGCACACAT
The DNA here is from genome assembly GCA_031893035.1 of Dermolepida albohirtum. NCBI lineage: Eukaryota > Metazoa > Arthropoda > Insecta > Coleoptera > Scarabaeidae > Dermolepida > Dermolepida albohirtum. The sequence goes on from JAVIWB010006376.1 coordinate 67, forward strand.
AAACGTTTATACCGGTTTCGTGTTTTTGCGGAAAACCTGACGAAACGAGCGCTCGCTTCCTTGCGGAACAGATGCCCGAACTGTTGGATTTTTTCCTTGTCTGGAATGTGTATTCTGGGACCATTCTGATAAAATAATGAGCTAGGTAATAGTAGTAATTTTTTTTCTTGTGTGTTGGTAATTTATCGCCTTAGCGCCGAAGTAATTGAGTAAATAAAAAAAAAGGAAAAGGATTGTTAAATTAATTAAAGCAAATAAATTTCCTTTCTCGGCACACGAAAATGTAGCAACAATTTTTTTGACGCGGGAATTTTACGAGGCGCCATTAGAAACAATGTAGATGGACGACCGGCAATCTATATTTGTGAAAATTTAAATAATTACGCCATCTAGTAATGCATAAAGTAGAATAGAATCATCATCATCATAATCATTTTTCGACTATTAATAAATAGTCTTAAAATTTTACCAAACATTAAGTAGTTACGAGGGAGCGTTTTTATATTCGCGGAATGGAGGACAAGGGGTGGAAATAAAAAAACCAAATTATTTTTCTTTTTCAATATATTCACCTGCAAGACGGATACATTTTTCACATCTCTCAATTAATTTATTTATACCCTCATAAAAAAATGATTTCTCTTTATCTGCAAAATACGCCGAAACTGCCTCCTTGACTTCATCATCGGCAGTAAATTTTTTACCCCGCAGCTCTTTTTTCATTTTCGGAAACAGGTAATAATCACTCGGGGCCAGGTCTGGGCTGTAGGGTGGGTGATTCACAATTTCGAAGCCCACCTTATGCAGGGCAGCTAACGCAACGCGGCTCTTGTGGACGGGCGCGTTGTCATGCAAAGGCAGAACACCTTTTTACAATTTTCCCCGTCTTTTCTCTTTAATGGCTTCTTTTAGTCGCTCTAATATTGAAGCGTAATATTCTCCGGTTATAGAAACACCTTTGTCTTTATAATCAATCAACACTATTCCTTCCGAGTCCCAAAATACCGTTGCCATGAGTTTCCCAGCTGATTGTGACACTTTTAATTTCTTGGGACGTGCTGTGCCCTTTTTATGCCACTGCATGGAGTCTTGTTTGGACTCAGGTTCATAATGATGAACCCAAGTTTCGTCTCCAGTAACAATTCCACTCAATACGCCATACTTGTCTTCATTACAGAGGTCCAAAAATGCACGCGAACACTCTACGCGCTGTTGTTTTTGCGGCGGCGTGAGCATTCTCGGCACCCATCTTGCGCTGACCTTAGACATGCCGAGATGATCGTGTAGGATTTTAAAAATTGTTATATCGGATACTCCAACCATTTCTGCGAGTTGTTTCTTCTTTAGTCGAGCATCTTCGAGTACAATTTGTTCAGCTTTTTGGATAAGTGCTGGCGTGGTCACCTCAATGCTCCTGCCCGGCCTCGGGTCGTCTTCAAGGGATTCCCTTCCTTGTTTAAATAAACTATGCCACTTGTACACCATGGTTTTTCCTGGACAAGAGTCGCCGTAAACCAACGACATCTCATTCATTATGGTCGCGACTGATTTTCCTTGCCTGGTAAGGAACTTTATTACGGCACGATATTCGATTTTTTCCATATTTCACTTTTCACTCCTGATTATGTTACTTGGTTGACGATAGCTCAAAGACTAACTGTCTAATAACAATGAAACTTCGTATTTATACTAATCATGAGTCGCTGCACAGGCCACGCCGCCAATGCGCCTACTCACTCCTCTACAACACGCTCATTCCGCGAATATAAAAACGCTCCCTCGTAAGGAAGGTTTTATGACAATGGCTTTACCATAATGTCGGCCCGTAATGTGATTGTTTCTAATAGATAACGAAGTGTGATATTTTGAATGTATCGCTCGCTTAAACAAAGCTAGATCTCGCTCAGTAAGATTATGACCAGTTTTTCAATGATGGCTACCAGCAACTTTACGCCTTTTAGAGATAATTTTTTGCCATTCCATGCTATTAAGCTCAGAATAGGGCGACGGAACCAAATATGCTATGTACAGTTCATAATTAGCAATGGCAACAAACAGCTTTAGTATTTTTGAGGATATACTTTATCCATTCCTTAAAGATAGGTGTTCCTCAATACAGAAGAAATTCTGAGACTCAGTCAAAGATGACAAACGGAAATATAGAAAAAATAATGAATCTTTGTTTTGCATTGATGTTGATATGATCACAAACAGGTGATTTAAACAACGTAGTATAGTAAACTATCCTCAGTATACTTGACTTCTTTCTATTTTTGCTTTCCCATGGTATTTTATGAATTCCACTACAATTTAAAAGCATGTTGGTGTAATGTTCTATGATACTAGCTTACACACATATTCCATAGTTTTGCAAAAATTTAGATCAATGTCAAATACATTACACCAACTATTTCAAACCATATCCTTTTGCTTTTTTTTCCAAAACATATTTTAATGATTATCACTACTCAATTGTTTCCCCTTTTTGCTATAAATTCAAATATTTTTTTACTTTTATTTTTACGCCCGAACGAGAAAAAGAAATTGTAAAAACCCTCAACTTGTTCGTTCAGTTTGACGAGCATATTGCATGCAGTTCTCTTTATGTGAGTCCAATTTACTGCGCTAATTGAAATAGTTGAACGATGCTCAGTGTGTTTGGTGTACACGATAGCATAGATACGCGGAAACTTGACTCTCGTATACGTTTAGCTTTCATAATATAACCGCTATTAAACAGGAAACTAAACCGCATTAAACAAACCTTTTTCAGTTTTGTAAATAGAAGTGTGTTTTCAGGTTCGTGGTCAAACCTTTTATGAAAAAGTCGAACAAAATTTTAGATGGGTTTCCATCTCATTTATGTACGATATATTTGGCTATTTATTCTATTAAACTTCCAAAAATATCTCCGCTCATAATCTCGTCTGAATGTTTCGTAATAGTTCAGAACAAAAAAAATTATAAAAGCACATACTTTTTGTGTAAATTTTTTTATTACCATTATTCCACTGTTTACTCGGTACGTGGTAGATATTCAATTTCATTCGCAGGTAATTACGTTAATATTTACCAGTCGCCAATTTTACTTAAACATACATGAATGGTATAACCGCGTATCTTCCTTGTGCAGAAAGCTTTCTTCTTGAAACTTGATAGAGATTCAATTAAAAATAATGACGGAGTCACGATCCAAGTGAGTGGATGAACGTAATTTGATACAATACAATCCGACACACATTTCCAAGTAAAGTCCGTCCATTTTATTTTCTTGAATAACATTTCAAGTAAAGAGCGTAGATATTCCGTGCGGCGTATGAATAAAAATGGATTTTTTATTATATTATGTTCGTTTTAAAAGTAACGGTGTTTCATGCACGTCGTATTTTTAGTGATGAATAAAATTTCTATTACATTCTCCGCTTATAGAAGTAGATTTGTTTAATTATAATTAAGAGGTGTTTTAATTTGTATTTGTTTTTAAAATAGGTAAATAATAGTATTTTTTAGGTTTTTGAGTGTTTGTATTTTATAAATACAGACCATTATGTAATAATGTGCCCCAATTCTCCACTGTTATAACCGCTGATTCATTTGGAAGTACTTTTTTTCACAAAAAGAAAATAAGAACTTCAATTTTAGCGGGTATTCTTTATTATTGGGTTGGCAACTAAGTACTTTCGGTTTTGTAGTATAAAATAAAACACATTTTTTTAAAACAAAGAATAGTTTTTAATCAATTATATACTTTCCATTTTGCTCAATGACCTTTTGCATCTTTTTTTCAGCTGCATGATTCCGCGCTCATAAAATTTCTGGTCCTTATCAGCAAAAAGTGAACCAGGTGCGAGTGAAGGTCATCGTCATTTGTGAAAGTTTTACCATTCAAAGAATTTTGCAAACTTCGAAATAAATGGTAATCAGATGGTGCTAGATCAGGGCTGTATGGGGGATGTGGCATCACTTCCCAGCCAAGCTCCAATAGTTTCCCACGAGTTGCCAAAGATGTGTGAGGCCTTGCATCTTGGTGGAAAACTACACCTTTCCGATTTGACAATTCTGGCCGTTTTTCTTTGATTGCTTCATCCAGTTTTATTAATTGTTGACAGCAAACATCAGAATTGATCGTTTGGTTCCTTGGAAGCAGCTCAAAAAACACAACACCTTTGTAATCCCACCAAACTGACAGCATGATCTTTTTTGGATGCAATTCAGCTTTCGATGTGGTTTGAGCTGGTTTATCGTGTTTGCTTCATGATCGTTTTCGAACTATGTTACTGTACAGGACCCATTTTTCATCACCAGTGATGATTCTTTTTAAGAAAGGGTCGGTTTCATTTCGTCTAAGATGCATATCGCAAAAGTTGATTCTTTGTGTTAAATGAATTGCTTTCAATACGTGAGGTACCCAAATATCAAGCTTCTTAACTAGCCCAATACATTTTAAATGTTTTTCAATTGTTGTGTGCGATACATGTAGCCTCTCCGTAACCTCTCGAACAGTTATATGACGATCCTCTTCAATTATGACTTTGATTTGGTCATCATCAACTTCAGTAGGCCAACCAGAACGTTGCTCATCTTTGAGGGAAAAATCTCCAGAACGGAATTTTTTATACCAATTCTGACACATGCGCTCTGTTAAGCAATTAGCACCATAAACTTCACATATCTTTTTGCGAGTCGCAGCAGCTTTCTTTCCTTTACGGAAATAAAATAGTAAAATATGTCGAAAATATTCCTTTCTGCACTCCATTTAAAATTAACCCATAACTAATAGCTTTAATAAAAATCACGGACTACTTGCTTCTGAAGTTACGTCAATGTGACTAGTATCACGCGACAAACGGTAAAGTACAGCACTAACATACGTTATACAAAAAATAAAGCAACGCTCTCTATCAGTAAAAACCAAAAGTACTTAGTTGCCAATCCAATATTATACAAAAGAAGCATTCTTGACATTTATTTTTTAAAAATTATTTACTTCAAATGTTGACCCTAACTGCGCCTAACATAGTTCATGCTGGAGATCCAATTTTCGATGACGCGTTCGAGCATTTCAAGTGGTTCTTGGCGAATAACGCGAGTAATGTTGGCTTCCAATTACTCAACCGTAGCTGGCTTATCCATGTAGACTTTAGACTTTTTTAATATGTTTCCTAGTCTTCAAACCTAACCACTTGTACTACAGTATACCCCCGCTCCCATTTATGGACCTTTTTTAATGGTTGTATCTTCCAGGAATGGAGGTGAGAATGTGTTATCGGACCTTTGTCTATGTTTAGCACGTGGTTTTTATTTCCATAATAAATTCTCTCGTAACTGTCCAATTCATGCTAGTTATCTATATTTTTGATTAATCGTGATTATTTTTTAGAACGTTTGTTTTGTATGTTCTTTGTAACGGGTTCCTATAGAGTAGATATGGACAACCTTTGATATGTTGTGGGCCAAACTTTAATGCGCAAATACGTTCGCGGGCCGCGTTTAAAAGTAGTGTTCATAATTTTTAGCAATAGTTATTAGACATGAAATAATACGACAATGTCAAGCTGGTCGGATCAAATCTTACAGCGGGCCGGTTGTTGCCCACCTATGCTATAGAGCGTTTAGTTTGACCGATGTACTGTTTATTAAAATTACAGCATTTCGTAAATCCCCGATTCCTGATTTAACTCACGACTTTTATATTCCGCATTTCCTAAGAGACATTTAATAGAATTCCTGTGCCTAAATGTAACTTAAAATCCTCCTTCTTTAAAATTTAAAATCTAAATATCTTCATTGATGTGGTAAGGAGTTTTATTTACCTTTTTCGAATATTTCCCTTTGTTATTCAAAAGTATATCCTCTAAATTGCATATAGGCAGCTTCAGCCTAGGTGTTCGCACGGAGAAAAAAAGATAATAAACTGTACTTCGAAGTACTTTGTTTATATACGTTCCTATATGTTTATTTTAGGATTTATTATTGTAGGGTCGATTGTTGTTCAAAAGGTCTTCCTGAAAATATTCAAATAACACATACCTGTACTAGTAATTATGATTATTACCGTAGAAATGTCAGTTCCTGGTAGTTCCTAAAAATAAACCTTCTGAGAAGTTGCATCTGCTTTACCGGCAATATTTATTTTCTTTCGAAAACGTATTTCACAACTAGTCAACTTAAAATTACGAGAGTATTCGTAAACGAAATAATAAAACGTTTAAGCTGTGGCGTGGATTACACAATATTCATAAATTTAAAAATAAGTAAAGCGATAAAGAAGGGTCATTGGCTTCGTGTTCAAATTTTTTAACCGAAAACGTTTTAGAAAGATGTAAAAATTAATTGTCCCAAATAAAATTGAACATGCTTCAATTTCACAGAATTAATTTCGGCAGCTCAGAATTATGAAGCGCTGCGTTAATGTTTCGGCAAAAAGTTCTTCAATTTGTCTCAAACTTGTGTAGTTTAACTAAACTCAGCCTTGTACTGAACTATCGCCAGAATTATATTTAATTAATGCGCCAACATTTTAGGGACAAACCTAGACATGCTCTGCCAACCCCATGTCGAAAGCGACCGTGACTGTATAAACTCATCAGATTTCCTTTTGAACATAGTCCGTAAGCATACTGTAAAAGCTATTATTAATACAGTTATGGAGTGCAACAAAGTGTACTTGTGTAGCGCATAATAATACGGTTTTAAATATGGCGTGTACACTTTAAAAATATCAAATGGGAATACCGATGAATATATCTTTGTTTGTAATATCGATTCATCACGAAGAAATATAAGAAAATATTCTGTGAATTTATTTTATTTGCAAAATAAAACGGAAATGCGTTTTCCAGGTGCTAGTTGTTAGAACTTGGAAAATATGTATGTAGTGGAAACCAGCAAAATATGCATACAAATATGCACTAAAAACCATTAAAATATGCACTTAGACACATATGATCATTATAATAGGTACACTTTACATTTTTATTTTTTAAATAAAACAAGAGCACTTTGATGAGATGAAGAAACTAAAAAAAATTCATATTTATTCTTTATAATCCCAAAAGTTTAAAATTTAACAAATAACGCAAATAATGTAAACAACAACCAAAAACAGGTTATCTTTGAACATAAGGTAACTCAATTGCTGCTCATAATAATAGGTACATTTCAGTAATACTAAAAAATTAATAACAGTATTCTTTTATTTTTAATAAATTACTTTTGAAGATCAAAAACGGACTAGTACCCAGAATAACCACCTCTATTTTGTGTCACTTTCTCCATTCTGTTCAGCATACTAGATATTAGTTTTTGGCAAGTTTCAGGTGTAATTTCGTACCATGCTTTCTTGGTTTTCTCCCACAGATCATGTTTATTTTTGAAAGTTTCCTTCGCTAATTTTTGTTTAATCACCCCAAAGATTTTCTATGGGGTTCAGGTCGGGGGATTAACTAGGCCAACTTAAAAGGTGGACGTTGTTTTCTCTGAGCCAATTCTTGACTAAGGAAGAAGTATGCTTTAGGTCATTATCCTGTTGAAAAACCCAAAGCAATGACATTTCTTCACGAGCATAAGGAAGCATAATATCTTGCAAAATGCTTCTGTACCCCACTGCGTTCATTGTATTATCTATGCGATATAATGGACCTACGCCAATCCATGAGAAACACCCTCAGACCATAATATTTCCACCGCCATGTTTAACTGTTTTCTTTGTAAATCGAACATGGAATTCTTTTCCTTTTGGGCGACGAACGTTCCTCTAGTAATCATTTCCAAACAAATTTATTTTTGTTTCGTCACTTCAAAGAATATTGTGCCATTTTTTCTCACCTTCAATTCCACACGAATTCAAATGTTCATTAGCAAAATTTAACCTAGCAGTAGAGTTTTTTTTACGCATGAGAGGAACCTTTCGTGCTATTCGGCCGGGTAAGTTAGCTTCTTGAAGACGTCGTCGAACGGTTGGAGCGCTGACTACATTACCAATTTCCGCGGCAATTGCTTTCGAGGACTTAAACGGGTCTTTCTTTGATATTAAGACAATGTGGCGATCAACAGCTGGACATGTTTTGTGTGGTCTACCACGACTTCTGTTGTTTTCTTCCATTTTAATGCATTTTTCTTAACGATTTTCCTTCTCTTCTTAAGTTTTTAGCTATTCTTCTTTCATCAATGCTGCAATGCTTATTTCTACCCATTTTCTATCAAAAGGCACACTTAATACTGAGTAATTTATTTAAACTGTAAAATATTCTTACCACTTCTTATGAAGCAATAATTATAATCAGCAAATGCCACTTTTTAAATTTCACAAAATTAAATAAACTTTTCTTGTACCTATTAATATGATCAGCTTATTTCAGCACTTTGCTTAAACCGTTAACTGTTAATGAATATATAAAGCGTCATTTGCATTATTGTTGTTATCGGAATCGTTGTCACATACAAAATATTTATAAAATACACATTTTTTTCCATTTTAAAATGGGAATTTGTTATTTATTAGTATTTTAATGTTTACAAACTAAGTGTACCTATTATAATGATCATATGTGTATATGCATTTATGTTTAATGAAAGAAAACGTACTAATTATTTGTAATTTTTAATTTTATTTTTACGTATTTAATATTGTCTATATGTACACCTTATGCTTGTTTTTTAATAATTTTTTTTAATAAGAAATGCTTTAAAAAACATGAATAAAGGTGCTTTCTGTTCCAAAATTTCTCTGTACCGTTCTTATCTTAGAATACCGTGTATTTTAACAAGACCGTCAATAGAACTTCCAATAGCTCGAATTTGTACTTTTGCCATTCCTCCAGCATCCAATCCTCGTGTTGTTTTGCCCCTAATCGTTTTATTTTATTTTCCTTACGCAATAACAGTTTTAGCAACTCTCCTGTACAATTTTTCTCTGCGGAAACGCCCCCATTGAGATACTAACTGTTTTAGTTCGATTAATGTTTGTCTCTACAATTTCCAGTGCAGTTTTTCATCTATTTCTTTTACCTAACAAAACTATTGTTCGATTCTCTGTTGGTGTTGTCACTTTTTATCAAATAAACTATACGTTTTTTTCATATTTTTTAATATAGTCTCCATAATTCTCCAGCTTAAGTTCAGTAAGTTCGCTCTTTGTCTGTTACTTTTGCCATCATGATGTATGAGCACGTGTTTGAATCGATAGTTCTTGTCTACGCGGCGTTATTCAAAACATCAATTTTATTTTAAAATAATACACAAACATATTATATATGTCATACATCGCACTTTTTAAATGCCCACAAACCTAGACAAATTCAGTGCGCCATCTATATTTTATTTATTCTTAAAAAAAACTAATTGTACAGTACAAGTATATAAAAAAGTTCTACAATGGAACTCTCAAAACCAAAAGAGAATTGAGCGTTTTATAGACGATCTCTATTAAGACAAACAAATAAATAGTTTCTGCTTCACTTGTCAATCTAAAGAGGCAGCTCTACAGACGTAGTACTAACTCGAAGGTCCAATAAAAATTGTAAACAATGACCACCAAAGTCTGTGAGTTAGTCAGATAAAGCCAATAAAACTTTACTTGAATATTTCGTAAGAAATCCAAACAGTGAGAAGGAAACTACCTTTACCTTTAAGTGCCAATAGTAAATATAAATAATGAATCACATAAAAGAATAAAATCAGGGAATCAACTTGCGAAATATTTGCTCCATCATAGAGTAGTGCAATATTTGAATATAAGAATTTATAACTACGTTTATATTCAACTTTTAGTAAAAAAACTTTAAGATCTTGGTTAAATTGAGAAAAAAATGTGTTCAGAAAGCTTTCTAGTAAATAGTCAATTATGAAATTTCACAGAAGATTCGAATTAAATATTCTACCTCCGTAATATAAACAAGAACCTTAATTGGTCGTAAAATCCTCCGCACAGATTTTCTCTTTCAACTAAAATTACGTTGATGAAGATCGCCTGCGGACAAACAAGGGGAATGATAAAAAAAAGTATACAAACACATTCTTAATAAAAAAAAAGGAACTTAATTGGCTGGGAAATTTTTATTTTATTATGTTACATTGCAAATATTGTCCGGCCTTATTTATATGAAATAATTTGCTGGGGTGAATGATATTCAGGTATTAAATGAATATTGATTTTGGAAATATAATTTGGGTAATTTTTGGTATTATCTTTTATTATTTTAAAATTTATGTCCTAGTGAAGTAAAATATTCTTTATCCATCACATTGATGGCAATTAGTGTATCCTCAGGCTACATTTTGTTACCATATAATCTACCAATATCTTTCGTTCTTGTCTTGTTGGTATTTATTACCATACCCCTCTTTCTCATTTCCTAGGCATAAATATTTAAATTACTTTTTGGGGTCTTCTCCAATTCTGCTAATAGCAACATGTCATCTATCAGGTTGTTACAAATGTAATGTCCGTTTTTTCCTTCAGTCTGAACTGAATCGCACCTGTGTGAAGACGTGTATGTTTTTGGTGAAAATTATTATTGTATTTGTAGAAAAGGATATTTATTTTGAAGTGTGTACCTCTTCTATTTCTTGGAAAGATTAATACACCTGTCCTTGTCTCGCCTATGGAAATGCTGTCGGCAAGAGATATTCGGGCAATTTACCTCTTTCAATTTAAAAAGCGATTAAATGCAGCTGCAGCAACACGAGAAGTTAATCAGACGTTAGGTGAAACCAAGTGTAATGAACGCACATTATGGGCGATGGTTAAAAAAATTCAGCGAGGGAAATTTTGATTTGGAAAATGAGCCTCGCGGATATGCGCATAGCACCGTTAATGACGACGAGCTGCGTGTAGAAGTTGAAAGTAATCTGTCGACAACCGTGCGTAGCCTTGCAGAAACATTTCAAGTGTCCATTGCCACCATTAGTCGTCACCTTTCTTCGATTGGCAAAGTGAAGAAACTCGATCGATAGGTGCCACACCAATTAACGGAAGCCAATACGCTCCGTCGATTAGAGGTGGCTACCTCTTTGGCTAATCGACAGAAAGTTGAACCGTTTCTTCATCGAGTGGTAACGTGTGACGAAAAGTGGATACTTTATGATAATCGGAGACGGTCAGGACAATGGTTAGATCGAGGTGAAGCACCAAGACAGCATGCACGAGCATAACTTCACCCGCGAAAGATTATGGTGACTGTATGGTGGACCAGTAAGGGTATTATTCACTATTCATTTTCGCAACCTGGTGAAACCATCACGACAGCGTCCTATTGTGCCGAACTGGAAACTATGCATGGAAAATTGAGCCGCTTGCAGCCCTCACTAGTCAATAGACATGGACCCATACTTCTTCATGATAATGCAAGACCTCATGTTGCACGACAGATAATCCAAAAACTTTCGGAATTTGGTTACGAAATTCTCCCTCACCCACCTTATTCACCCGACTTTTCGCCAACTGATTTTCATTTTTTCCGAAGTTTAGACAATCACTTAAAAAATAGGGACTTCTCTGACCGGGAGTCTGTAATAGCAGTGTTTGAGCAATACGTGAGCCGTCAAAACCTAGATTTCTTTTCAAAGGGAATTTTTCAGCTTCCAGGCCGTTGGCAACAAACTATTGATGTAAATGGAGACTATTTTGCAGAATAAATATTTATATTTTTTTAAATTTAGACTTTTTTTATTCCTTACAAAATCGGACATTTCATATGTAACAACCTGATAAAAACGCCATTCTGTTCATTGTTATTACTTCCAAATTTATATAACACTCAATTAGACCTTGCTGAATACTATCTCCTCTTAATATCAAGGTCAGAAACAGTATATCAACGCCACATCTTTCTGTACCGCCTGCTGTACCAAAATTTGCCTTTCCAATTGCTTCTCGCTTGACTCTGAATCAATCTATAAAGCAAACGCGTATTTTTCCCTTATTTTGTATTGTTCATTGCAATTATCTCATCGCAAATATTATATTTGCGTTTGTTGAAATGAAAACAAATTCGTGAGAGGTAATTTAATGCACATCTCTTTAGAGGTTTAGCACCAATCGAAGTTAAAACTGAGATGGAATCAATTCTTTTATTTTGTTAACTCCCCCACTTTAGTTTCCATATTTTCTTTTTCCTTGAATTAATTCTATCTCTATATCAAGATCTTTTTGTCATTGTTGAACTATTTTAACGTTTCTTATTTGCGTAATATTATTTTGGACGACATTGTACACTCATTTTTGATTATCGACAATATTAATTGCTTCCTTCACGCATAATATGAATTTATTATTTATATACAATTAATTACTCTGATAGCCATGTTTGGATTACATAAATTTAATTCTGCGTTGCATTTTTATTCTTAGTTTTGACATTTAAGAAGACAATAACGAAATATGGAAGTAAACGATAATTCATCTCTTTAAAATGTTCGTTTCGACCGAACTTTCTCTTCTGACATTTAAAATTTAAAATCTCGCTAATATTTGTGCGACTACAAACCATAGATTTACAAATACGCGATTCTCATTGGTCTTTTTTATTTTCATTACTAACAAAGTTGGTATGTCAAGGCGATAACACTTTTAGTTAAAATTTATAGGAAGTTTTCGAATATTCGAAGCGTGTCTATAAATAATTCATTTATTTTAGCAATCTTTATGTTAAACAATATCTAAAACACGCTCTCCAAAACCGCTACTGAAATTCAACTAATTAAATATTCAATGTCAGCGTTTACCAAAACAAGCTGACTGTTCATATAACAAACTTAAACTTATGTCCAGAGTTGGGATGTTTTTCCCGCGGGCCAGGATCGTAACAAGGCGAATGTACGAACAAATGGGCGACCTTGCGTTATTGATATGACTTATGTTTTGTTTTATAAATAACACATATTATTCACAGCTGTTGTTGCGTAGCGCAAAATGGATAAGACTGACAAAATGTCTACAGCTTAGTAAGTTTTCCACATTTGTCTTGGAGAGCTACGTATGCCGTGCTGATTGCTCGACATTTATGGATGTAATACGCGCATAATTAAAATAATCTTTAGAAATAGGTAACATTGTATTGACTCCACTAACGACGACCCAGTGTTTTGAAATTTCTCTGTCGACTCAAATAAACCTTAATAATTGTCGTAAATTTGTTTTAAATCGGTTTGAACGGAAGTATTTTTAAATCTTTTCTGACTTTCCTTAATTGCTGAAGTCTCGTTAGGTTTGAATCGTAGAATCACAGATTTCATTTGCTCGAAATTCTCTCAAAAATAGAAAGCCGATTTCAAACGTATTCCCCAGCGTGTGAGAATTGACTCTAGTTACTCAGGAATACTGGAGCACCGTCTGTGGAATTCTCGAATTCGTTTGGGTGATCTCAAAAGCGGTCTTTTGGTATTTGAACAAACATAACATTGTCGAATACTTTGTGCTACAAGCTGTAAAGCATGAACTTTACACGTCACATATAAAAGTAATTCACAGATGTCTCCAAGGGAACGGCCCACACTACGTATTGTTGCTGCACCATTGCTCACAAACATCAACAATTAAAAGTTGAAATGGTGTTAGCATATCTAGCATTACCTTCGTCATTGCTTCGCCTTTTCAAATTTTTTGCTAGCTAATACAGTGGGAAATATTGCTTTAACAGGATCTAGAACATAATATTCAAAATAGAATGCTTCGATCTATCGTTTCATCGACATACACTTTTACTACAGCTTTGATCATGTTTTCATTGTTGTTACCCACAGCGTATGGCTCTGTAACGCTCTATGGAATGGTAGCTTATCGAGTAGATGAGGTCTCAAATCACAGGCGATTATCATGAACAGTAAACCAAACATAGATTGCGTTTTCTTTTTTTGGTGTTGATATTTACTACAGTTTTGATCATATTTTCATTTTTGTTACCCATAGTTAGCGTATGGCTCTGTAATGCTCTATGGAATGGTAGCTTATCGAGTAGATGAAGTCTCAAAACACAGGCGATTATCATGAACAGTAAACCAAACATAGATTGCGTTTTCTTCTTTTGGTGTTGATATGACTTTTACAGTCGCGTTTGTCCCAGCACATCAACGGTTTATCGCAAACTTTGCACTGCATCTTAGCACCCTTGTAATGTAATCGGGAAATTGATCAATAAACTTTCGCACTGTGTCAGCCAAAGATCTCGTTTTTTCTTACGCGCGTGCATCATACTTAATAATTATACTAACTTATAATTCTACATTGGCAGATATACTAGTGACGCGGTTCCAGCCCGGAAACCCAGAAGCAGATAGCATGGACCACGACCGCGGAAGTCTACGTACCAAATTATAATTCTACACTTCATCTATTTTATTTCATTACACTAGTGTGGGCGGCACGTACTTAGTAAGGATCTGGCCCACGGAAAGACATCCCAACTCTGTCAATTACAAATATTATTGATTTGGGAAGTACATGAAATATTATTTAATGCAGTATTCCTATATTGTGTCTCTCAAATGACTAATACACAAAATGCACGAACAAGGAACGATCAAACCGACAGGGGGGATTTTATCGATAGACTGCACGAGGGTTGTTCGTGACAGAGGGCACTTATAAAAACAAAAACAAAAAAAAAGGGAGCCGTTACACCGTGCAGTATATTCCGCCTCCCCTCATATCGCACGTCAGTAAAAGCAGTAGCAGTCAGTCAGCAATAACATCAACATCAAGTAAGCCAAACCAACCCTATTCCACCTAATCACTTGCACCGGCAGCGTTTTCAGTTCCTTTCGGTTCATGCGAGCCGATTGCACGAACTTGGACTACTTCGTAAGGTCGTCCAATGAGAGAATACGGTAATATCAAGCAAAGCAATAGTGATGTGGTGGTAGTAGTAACCGTAGTAGTAGTAGTTGTTGTCATTACACACTCACAGGAACGGTAGAAGTTTATGAGTTTTGTTACACTGTGTTTGTATTAGGTCCGACAGTGAGTCACATGAATTCAACACAGGCAGTCGGCTTTATTTTTAATGATGTGGGTGTTCTGCAGTGTTTTTACATTTTAAGTGTGAGATGTGTAGCAGGCATCTCAAAAATATAGTCTAAAGAAACGGTCCTTAAATATACTCGTCGTATATCATAAGTGTACTTGAACATTTCGTGAGGTGTCAGTGTTTTTATTTTTTCATGTTTATTATTTGCGTTCTCCCATGCGAATGTGTCTACCTGCAGGTAAAAAGATTAAACAAACAGTTTTATCGATTATTTCGAAATGACTCAACCATTTCTTCGTCCGAAGTTGTGTTTGTTGAATGAAAAACGATTAGTCAAAAACTACATATCATTAAACTGTGAATAACAAAAATTTATTCAGTCGAATGATACTGCAAATTGCCAACGTAAAAATCAAGATTTCAATACATTATTTATTCCTATTAAATTATCTTACATTCATAAGGTTTCTAACGCTTTTATGTAGTAAGTATTTTTAAAAACAAACCGCATTAAATATCTGCTTGGATTTACGTAAATATTGATTTGAAACAGTAACGTAAATATATCACCTAATCCATTTAAGTAATTACAGTTTATTGTAAAAATATTTGTACAAAAGGCATTAACACTGCAAATATTTTATGAAAACGCCGTAACAAAAGTAAATACAAGACTTGTACGTAGCTATATCCATTTTTTTATTGTATGCATACGGTCAGAGAAAAAGGTGTTCACATATACAGGCAGACGCAATAGCTTTTGTACACCCAACGATTTTTGAAAATTATGAAATGTAATCATCCGATTATGGTAAATTTCATTACCAACAAATATTTTATATTATTTTCCCAATACTACATCCATAAGACCAAAAAGCCCGAAAAACTAATTTAAATGGCTTTCATTTGTGAAAATATGCGGCAGCATTTGGAGTACCACAATGCTCCAATATTGGGTCGCTATTATATCTCATATTTATCAATGACGTGTGTATAAATAAATACAAAAATTATATAAACTCAATTTTTTTCTTCCATGTATACAGTTTGGAAAAAGCGTTTTACATGAAAGCTTTCGTATATTAACAAATATTGAAAATCATGACGTGTAAACATCCAACTATGACGAAGTTATGTAAAGCTTCATTACCAACCAATCGCACCTGGAACTACGGCAAAAAACCTGCACGAAAACAATTCCGTATACGATCTGTACTGTCGACGGTTTTCGCCGAAATTTCTGATGGTGACAACTTAGTTGTCGAAATACGTATACAGAATATGAAAATTAATGCGGAAAGGGGTTATATATCAATTTCAAGTGATTAAGTTAATCAACCACAGGCTCCTTGTTGAGATCCTAATTTTCTGGTCTCCATATAATTGTACTCAGTGAATTCTTCTCGCAAAAATTTTTTTCATATTAGATGGAAGCAAGTTTACGATCATTGTTTTGTTATAGTATAAAATTTTCACCTTCAAGGTGTTCAGGTGTGCAATTTATTTTTTTAAATATTCTTTTAGTGCTTCCGCTGTTATGTTTTCGTAAATTTCTCTAAAATCACCATCGTTCTCAGAGATACACCACCAAATTACTACATTGCTTCCAGAGATGGAAGTGCACTTTGATATAATAATAATAATAATAATAATAATAATAAAGTATTTATTGCCCAACAGTATACATATTTAATAATAAAGAGTACAAATATCAAAATCATCAATATACGTAACAAGAAGCTTACATCTAAAAAATTAATTATTAATCCCTACAGTTAACCATTACAAAACTCACGTACATGCATACATCTTGCGGTACGCTAAAAATATTTTGCAAATCCCTAACGGAACAACTGAATATATCGCAATTTTAACCAAATTTATTATATGAAATATACATAAATGAAATGAACGATTTAACAAGTATATTAGTGCGTGCTGGTGGAGTAAAAATATATCTTCTACACCGTCTGGTTCGTTCGACAAGCTTATTTTTAAAATACGCATGTAGGAAATTAAATGACACTTTGTACATCATACGAAATTCAATTTTTAAATTTGAAAATATTCAAAACTTTTAAGTGAGTTTGAAGAACAATTAAATTGCTTTTTTTACGTTTATTGTATTTTTCTGGGTTATTAAATAGTTATACTTCCAAAAATGGGAAAACAGAGCACGTTTGATAGATCCTCTCATCGTCTGGTTCCTTCGACAAGCTTATTTTTAAAATACACATGTAGGAAATTAAATGACCACACTTTGTACATCATACGAAATTCAATTTTTAAATTTTTCAATTTGAAATTATTCAAAACTTTTAAGTGTGTTTGAAGAACAATTAAATTTCTTTTTTTACGTTTGTTGTATTTTTCTGGTCTATTAAATAGTTATACTTCCAAAAATGGGAAAACAGAGCACGTTTGATAGATCCTCTCATCGTCTGGTTCCTTCGACAATCTTATTTTTAAAATACGCAAGTAGGGAATTAAATGACCACACCTTGTACATCATACGAAATTCAATTTTTTAATTGAAAAATTGAATTTCAATTTGAAATTATTCAAAACTTTTAGTGTGTTTGAAGAACAATTAAATTTCTTTTTTTACGTTTGTTGTATTTTTCTGGGCTATTAAATAGTTATGCTGTAGCAGTTAGGTAATTGCGCTTGAAATAGACATACAATACTGTTCTTTTTAAAATCACTCTAGCATAAAACTTATTCCAACAATTTGCTATTTCTAGTATACACAAATTTTCCTTCAAATTAAAACGTAAAATATAAATCATTCTGCGCCATACTTTAACTAGTATATTATTTTGCATAATCATTTCTATTTTCAAGTAAATTTTATTAATTAAACATTAAACATATTAATTTCTTTTTATTTTTAATACGACGATAGTCGAAAGTATTTTTAACGATTATTAAATTCGGTAATTGGAAATTGTATTTCAACAATTTTTATGGAATAACCGGATCTGTTGATATTTCTAATATATAACTGGCGTTCAGTTTTGACGTATTTAACGCGTACTGATTTCGAAAAATCCCTCGTAAATATGATGTGTTACGTCAGGGAAACTCCACTAGTTCCTTTAAGATGTATTTTAAACTATATTCGGACTGCTATTAAAATTACAATAGAATGAAATCTCTCTCATTCAAAGTTAATTTTAAGTCATAATTATGTATTATATTAAGATGAATTGTAAGGTTTAACAGTGGCCAACTTCTGCTTAAAGATTAATATTGATTTTTTCTCTATATTTAAAAGTTATTTGGTTGATATTGCTGCATATAATTTTAGATTTTCGTAGATAGAAAATAAACTTTAGGAAAAATATTTAATTTAATAAAATCTTGCGTCAGTATATATAAATCTGTTTACTGAAATATTATTTTTATGGTGTTTATGAGATTTGTTTATTATTTGCTTAAAATGTTGTATTTTTTGCAAACTAAATACATCTGCTTCTACATTTATTTTTTAATTTTTTCCGCGGGCCGGGATCGTAATAGACAGGCGACTTTGCGATGCACGCGTTTTTTTTATAACACTTATGTTTTGTTTTATTACTAACACACATTATTAACCGCGCAAAATGGATCAGACTGACAAAATATCTGCAACATCACGTAAGTTTCCACATTTATGCTTTGTTTTATAAATAACACATTCACCACGCAAAATGTATCAGACTGACAAAATGTTTGCAACATCACGTAAGTTTCCACATTTGTCTCGGAAAATAATGTACAGAGTGCTGAAAAGATGTTATATTTAGACTGCTCGACATCTACGGATGTAGTACACGTATAATTAAAATAATTTTTTGAATTAGATAACGGATCTAGACACGGCACCATCATAAATTTGTCTTAATCTGGTAAAATCGAAATCTTTGTTTATGTAACACACATATTTTTTGTAATTTGTAACACATAGCGAGTGTACATTGTTCAAAATTTGCATTGACTCCACTAACGACAACCCAGTGTTTGCAAATTTCTCTATTGAATCAAAAAAAATCTTAATAATTGTCGTAAATTTATTTTAAATCGGTTACAGCGGAAGTATTTTCAAATCTTTTCTGACTTTCCTTAATTGCTGCAGCTTTATTAGGTTCGAATCATAAAACTACAGAGGGGGGAAGTAATTCGAAACCCAATTCACTTAATTTGGCCATTGTTTTCATTTATTTGTGACACGGTGCATTGTCTTGGTGAAACAGCACTTTCTTCTTCTTCATATGGGGCCGTTTTTCTGCGATTTCGTTCTTCAAACGGTCCAATAACGCTGTATAATAGTCGCTGTTGATGGACTGGCCCTTTTTAAGATAATCTATGAAAATTATTCCATGCGCATCCCAAAAAACTGACGCCATAACTTTTCCAGCTGACTGTTGCGTCTTTCCACGCTTTGGAGCCGGTGCAGTCCACTCGGCTGACTGTCGATTGGACTCTGGAGTGTAGTGATGAATTCATGGTTCATCCATTGTCACATATCGACGCAAAAACTCGGTTTTATTACGATTTAACAGCTTCAAACACAGCTCAGAATCATCAACTCGTTGTTGTTTTTGATCGAATGTGAGCTCGCGCGGCACCCATTTTGCACAGAGCTTCCGCATGCCCAAATATTCATGCACGATGTGTCCAGCACGTTCCTTTGATATCTTTAGGATGTCAGCTATCTCGATCAACTTTACTTTACGGTCATTTAAAATGATTTTACGAACTTTTTTGATGTTTTCGTCGGTGACAGCCTCTTTTGGTCGTCCACTGCGTTCGCCGTCTTCGGTGCTCATTTCACTACGTTTAAACTTAGCATACCAATCAATTATGGTTGATTTTCCTGGCGCAGAGTCCGGAAACTCCTCATCAAGCCATGCTTTTGCTTCAACGGTATTTTTTCCCTTCAAAAAGCAGTACTTTATCAGCACACGAAATTCTTTTTTTTCCATTTTTTAAATAACAAAAGTAGCTTCACTCTTAACGCAATATCTCAGTAACTAATGGTCGGATTGCTGTCAAATTTTGACATCTTTCGTTTGAAGGTTAGTGCTATCTAAAAAACATATGGATTTAATAACAGTAACGCCATCTATGTGTCAGACCGGGGACTTTTCAGCCGACCTGGTATATCTGTCTCGTAACTTTCAAGTACAAACTACAGACGATAAATAACGTCTGTATGTTGGATGACTGGGCAAAAGTCGCAGTTTACAATTTTACGCTGTGTGCGGCACTTTTTCACATTGATGCATAAAGAAGATAAAAAAAGATAAGTAAAATCACTTACCACAATATTCGTATTCTGTGTACGTATTTCGACAACTAAGTTGTCATAATCAGCAGATAATTTATCACAGTTTCGTACAAAATACTCAGTGTGATTAATTATCTGTTGATGATGACAACTTAGTTGTAGAAAAACGTTTACAGAATACGAACACTGTGGAAAGAGTTTTATTTACCAGGATAAATACCGTTTAATTTGTCCTCTTTTTATATTGAAGTATCGGTAAGGATACTTTTCAAATACACGCAATAATGTATTCTTTTACTCGATCGAACCCAATTTTTCACCAAATAAAGAACCTTTTTTTGATATTAAGACACATTTATCTTAGATTTCGATATTATTTCAAATACCACTCACCAAAGACATAAATATGGTTACAAAAAACAGTAAAGAATTTTTTAAAGATATTAGATTACGTCGAATTTGGATTTAATGTATTTCTTTTACATTCTTAATGTTTTAAATTTAAATGTCTAAACGGACACAAATGACAAATTATTCATCACTTACGAGGGAGCGTTTTTATATTCGCGGAATGAGCGGGTTGTAGAGGGGTGAGTAGGCGCATTGGGGGCGTGGCCTGTGCAGCGACTCATGATTAGTATAAATACGAAGTTTCATTGTTATTAGACAGTTAGTCTTTGAGCTATCGTCAACCAAGTAACATAATCAGGAGTGAAAAGTGAAATATGGAAAAAATCGAATATCGTGCCGTTATAAAGTTCCTTACCAGGCAAGGAAAATCAGTCGCGACCATAATGAATGTGATGTCATTGGTTTACGGCGACTCTTGTCCAGGAAAAACCATGGTGTACAAGTGGCATAGTTTATTTAAACAAGGAAGGGAATCCCTTGAAGACGACCCGAGGCCGGGCAGGAGCATTGAGGTGACCACGCCAGCATTTATCCAAAAAGTTGAACAAATTGTACTCGAAGATGCTCGACTAAAGAAGAAGCAACTCGCAGAAATGGTTGGAGTATCCGATACAACAATTTTTAAAATCCTACACGATCATCTCGGCATGTCTAAGGTCAGCGCAAGATGGGTGCCGAGAATGCTCACGCCGCCGCAAAAACAACAGCGCGTAGAGTGTTCGCGTGCATTTTTGGACCTCTGTAATGAAGACAAGGATGGTGTATTGAGTGGAATTGTTACTGGAGACGAAACTTGGGTTCATCATTATAAACCTGAGTCCAAACAAGACTCCATGCAGTGGCATAAAAAGGGCACAGCACCTCCCAAGAAATTTAAAGTGTCACAATCAGCTGGGAAACTCATGGCAACGGTATTTTGGGACTCGGAAGGAATATTGTTGATTGATTATAAAGATAAAGGTGTTTCTATAACCGGAGAATATTACGCTTCAATATTAGAGCGACTAAAAGAAGCCATTAAAGAGAAAAGACGGGGAAAATTGACAAAAGGTGTTCTGCTTTTGCACGACAACGCGCCCGTCCACAAGAGCCGCGTTGCGTTAGCTGCCCTGCATAAGGTGGGCTTCGAAATTGTGAATCACCCACCCTACAGCCCAGACCTGGCCCCGGGTGATTATTACCTGTTTCCGAAAATGAAAAAAGAGCTGCGGGGTAAAAAATTTACTGCCGATGATGAAGTCAAGGAGGCAGTTTCGGCGTATTTTGCAGATAAAGAGAAATCATTTTTTTAGGAGGGTATAAATAAATTAATTGAAAGATGTGAAAAATGTATCCGTCTTGCAGGTGAATATATTGAAAAAGAAAAATAATTGGGTTTTTTTATTTCCACCCCTTGTCCCCCATTCCGCGAATATAAAAACGCTCCCTCGTACATGTTACATTACGAAGGCAGCGAGGGACGTCCGTTGCCCCTC
The DNA here is from genome assembly GCA_031893035.1 of Dermolepida albohirtum. Classification (NCBI taxonomy): domain Eukaryota; kingdom Metazoa; phylum Arthropoda; class Insecta; order Coleoptera; family Scarabaeidae; genus Dermolepida; species Dermolepida albohirtum. The sequence goes on from JAVIWB010006376.1 coordinate 22,191, forward strand.
TACTCCAATTAACTACTTTTATATATTTAATTGACCTGTCTGGTATATTAAAAAAAATGTTCAATTACTGCCTTGTTTTCTAATTATTTACGATTATATCATTTAATAGTAGTTCGTTTTAATTGCTACCTCTTACTGAAAATTATTCTAATCTACCAGCACATTTAAAACACGTGCAACGTCTGTCCTTGTGTTGTTATGCGTTAATAAAAATTCTTAGATAATATAAAAGCTACGCGACTTGACAATGTGTGTTACGTATTGGTTGGTTTTTAAATTTTTCAATAAGTACAAGGTCGACATAAGATCCACGCGAAATACCGATGCGTACTTACAATAAAATCGCCTTAATGTATAACTCGTGCAAGATTCGTGAAGCTCTTTATTCTTAACTTCCTGTGATGCGTGTCCGAACGGGTTAACATATGCGTAGTGATAATGGGTAAACACAAATGAAGTCGATATTAATAGTAATTATCTTCAAAATAGGTTAATAATTTTATTTATACATTCGTCTTCCCACTTCTCTGTTGCAAATGTCATTCTTCCTACTTATGTTGCAGATTAATGCATTTAAACGTGTTCGAATCGATATTTATTAATGAAACGCACAAACAGATTGTCGCTTAAACACATACTACTGTGGGCAAAAAATAGTAAGACTTTTTAATTTAAATTTCGCGCGAAAACCCATTCGTCGAAATATTTGTTTTCTAGGTTGGTATGACTGTCAGTGACATCTATGCTAAATGTCACATCAAAGTAATCATTACTGTTTAGTATACGCTTGTCTTTCTGAAGTACAAAAAGTGCATTCGGCGATTTTTACAATGAGTGAAATTATTCAACAAAGAAGTTCCATTAAATTTTATGTACGCAATCAAATTTCTGGTGCCGAAACGTTCAGAATGTTGCAAAAGGCCTTCGGTGATAATTGTTTGTCGCGAGCAAGTGTTTTTGATTGGTACAAATTATTCAAAGAGGGTCGAGAACGCGTTGATGACGAACCACGTCCAGGACGGCCATCAACATCAACTGATGATCAACTCGTCGATAGAATCAAGGAATTGGTGCTCGAGAATCGACGATTAACAGTCAGAGACCTTACTGGCATCGTTGGAATATCGGAAGGATCAGTGAAAACCATTTTGAAAGATCATTTGGGCATAAGAAAAGTGAAAGCACGATTTGTTCCAAAATCACTCAATTTTTTTAAAAAACAGCGTCGCGTTGACGTCTGTGAAACAATGCTTTCCGACTATCAAGACAAAATGAAAGGCATGATAACTGGAGATGAGACTTGGATCTACGCTTATGATCCGGAAACAGACGATCAATCGGCCGAAAAAACCACGTCAAAGCAAGTCAAAAATCAAGTTTATGTTGACAGTTTTCTGCGATTATCGCGGTGTGTTGCACTCCGAATTCCTTCCGACCGGCCAAACTGTCAACAAAGAATTCTATTTGAGTGTTATGCGTTGTTTGCGCAATGCTATTCGTAAAAAGAGGCCAAAATTATGGGCCGACAACTCTTGGTTTTTGCACCACGATAATGCACCGTCGCATACTGCATTAATTCTTCGTGAGTTTTTCGCCAAATTTTCAACCAATATCGTGCCGCAACCACCGTATTCGCCTGATTTAGCTCCGTGTGACTTCTGGCTATTCAGCAAACTCAAACGACCGCTCCGGGGAAACCGTTTTGAGTCAATTGAAGACATTAAACGTGAATCGCTACACGCATTGAAGGCTATTCCTGAAATTGACTTTAACAACTGTTTGGAGAATTGGAAGAAACGTTGGCACAAGTGTATTGGGGCCAGGGGGGATTACTTTGAGGGGGACGAAATAGATTTGGAAGAATAAATTAAGAATTTAAAAATTATGAATAAATTCTTACTATTTTTTGCCCACAGTAGTATGTGTATTATTAAGGTTTTTTTAAAATTGTAATTCTATACAGAATTTAATATACCAATGAAGTTCCATGTTCAATTTCTATTTGAAATTTTCCTGATATTTATTATATTGAATTGTCAGAGAAGCCGTGAGATTTTTTTTCTATAGATCGTATGCGTGTGCAGTCCCAGAAATATCCGACCTAACAAAAAAAATACAAAATTTGAGAAAAAATTTCTTTATTTCTCTACATAGTTTTCTTTTAACTCGATACATTTTTCCCTGCGATGTTCAATAGCTTCGATACCCTGTTTGTAGTGAGAATTGTTGAGCTCCACAAAATGCCCATCAACCGCGCACTTCACCTCATCATTGTTGGCAAATCTTTTACCACCGAGCCATTTTTCAAGTTTGCAAAAAGAAAATAATCTTGAGGGGGCTAAATCTGGCGATTAGGGTGACTGAGGAAACAATTCGAATTTTAATCCATTGATTTTGGCCATCGCGGTGTCGGACGTATGAACTGGTGCATTGTCATGATGAAACAAAACTTTGTTTTGACCAAATGCGGCTGATTTTTCATGATTTCATCATTCCAATACTACAATACGTTCGCGTAATACTCGCTTTTGATTGTTTTTCCTTTCTAAAGATAATCAATGAAAATTATTCCACGCATTGCCCAAAAACGCCATGACCTTGCTTGCAGGTTGAACTGTCTTCGCCTTTTTTTGCAGTTGTTTCTCTTTTTTCAATTTATTGTTTTGGCCTTGACATTTTCTCAGGTGTGAAGTGGTGGACTCATATGTCATCTATCATTATGAATAGACACAAAATTAGTGAAACTTCGCCAAACATTCCATTAAAACATCCTGACGACGTTGTTTTTGTTTCATTGTAAGTAACCGCGGTATCTATCTTGCGCACAGCTTCCTCATGTCCAAATTTTCAGTCAACTTGCAACGTACAGCACGGTTTGAAATGCCTACTATATCTGTTAGCCTGCTCACTTTCAGTCGACGGCCACCTAATACCATTTCGTGGATTTTTATCACCATTTCTGGCGTAGTCACCTCATTCGATCGACAACTGCGGTGCTCGTATTTGTCTCGTTTAATCTCCGCCATCCAATATTTTACTGTTGTAAAGGAAGGAGCAGACTCCCTCAGAGCAGAATGTAACTCCGCTTTGATATTAGTTAGACACTAGACGTTAAAAATAAATTATGGATCAAAATTTTTACAAAAACTGTTTACTTCAAAGTTAAAGTTTGTTGAATGTAAAATAATGAATTACTATGCTTCTGGGTTTCCGGGCTGGAATCGCGTCACTAGTATATATAGTTCAGTTTCAGTGCAGTAGTTTAGCCCTGAAGATGTCCCATATAAATGGTACGAAACGTCGGCAGATATATGTACTAGTGACGCGGTTCCAGCCCGGAAACCCAGAAGCAAATACTATTATTATTATTAATGCTATTTTAGCCTCTATTTGATACAGTTGCCCTCCATCTACGCGTGATTTAGTTCCATCCTTATCTGATAACGAATTGTTAACTTTTATAGCAAATCTTTTTTTTATATTTACGAAAAATATAGAAGAGATATCTATCAACGCACCCCATATGTCTATGTGATAATTCGAAAATTATAGCCGCGAATAATCATTTGTTTATGCATTAGAATGTACTTTATATGCACCTGTAATTGTTGGGAAAGTAACGTCTTACAAGCTCGAACACCTGTCGCAGTTTTTCTTATTTTAAAAAGTGTTTTCCAATAAAATGACCTGTAAATTGATAACACATTTCTCCTTTAATTAAGCGAGACTTGTGTACGTACCGCCATAAAACTGGTGGCAATTTTAAAGTAATAACTTAATAGTTAATGGCGAATATCCAATTAATTTCTGTTTATTTTTGTCTGTATTTCTCGGAAACCATAAAACTTCTTACTTGCATTTGAAATTGGTTGGAGGGGGGGGGGGGGGGTCATAGATATTGGAGGTTGCGAACTAAGAAAAAAAAGTACACTACCAGTCATATTTATTTGCCCACCCTTAGTTTTAGCCAAAATTATTAAACTATCAAATGTGTACCGAAAATTTATTTATTGTACCAATACAATAGTGTAAAATAAACATAAAATAGTTACATTTTTCTTATATAAAAACGTTATCATTCATTATTATTAAATTTCGCTCTCATCAATGTGCCCACCTTTATTTTTGATAATTGTGGCACATAACCGCGGCATCCTTTCAATTAATTTTTGCAGTGTATCTTTTGTAATTTGTGCCCAGGCTTCTTGAAGTTGTTCCCACCGTACAGCGGTTGATGATAGAGCACGTTCGCGAACCTTCCGGTCCAATTCTTCCCTAAGAAGCTCTATTGGGTTCAGATCAAGACTTTCAGCTGGCCATAACGTTATAGAGATTTGCCCTTGCTCTTCTAGTTGACGCAAGTAATCGCCACACAATCTAGAAGTATGTTTCGGATCGTTGTCCTGTTGAAATACAAAGTTTTCGCCAAGAATCCTTAGTCCTGAAGGAACAGCGTTATTTTCTAAAATTTCCTTGTAGCCTTCTTTTCTTAGGATTCCCTCAATTTTGACGAGATCGCCTACAGATCTTCCACCAAAACACCCCCAAATCATTACTGAACCTCCTCCATGTTTTACGGTAGGCGCAATACATTCTGGCAGTACTCTTTCTCCTGCGGATCTTCTTACGAATATTCGCCTTTTACTACCGAAAAGTTCAAACTTCGATTCGTCTGTCCACAACACATTGTTCCACTGATCAATCGTCCAATTCTTATGTTCTTTAGCCCAATTTAGTCGTTTTATCTTGTTTTACTTTCGTAGTATTGGTTTTCGCAGAGCAATTCTTCCGTATAAACCCGCTTGCCTTATAACTTTCTCTGTACCGTGGGCACACTAATTGGTTTAGCACGCGCTCTATTCATTTCAGCAGAAATTTCTGGTGTTGTTTTTCGTCTATCACGTCTACTTATCTGTATTAGACGCCGGTCATCTGCAGATGTCGTCGCTTTGCGTCGTCCAGATCTTCTTTTGTTGGAAAATGTACCACTTTCTTCAAATTTTTTAACGTTATAATCAACGGTTCTGCGATTTAATCGTAATTCTTTTGCAATTTCGCGATTACTTTTACCCGTACGATGATAAGCAATTATCATAGCACGCACTTCAACAGGTAATTCCTTCATCTTCGGCATTGCATTAAAATATTCACAATAACTCTCTGGTTCACTGTTTTCGCAACAAAAGATGAACGATGACTGACATAAAATTTATTTTCCTTTTTGAATAACACATCCTAATTTTGTAATTAGTTAGTACAATAACACAATATTGGTAATACCTTTCGGACATGCAGGTAAAACTGTTAATACTGTAGGGATTAGCCTATATAATATTTATGGTATTTTTCCAATTTATGACACCTTTATGATATATCATAAACAATTTAAGATTTTCGTAGAAATTCATATGGAATTACTTCCACTAATAATATTGTTGAATAATTATAATACAGATTTTTCGAAAGATAATCCGTATTTCAGGAAACACATAAAATTGGGGTGGGCAAATAAATATGACCGGTAATGTATACAGTGTCTACGAATAAAAACAACGTAAACTGTTTGTTAATTTAAATTTTTACCGCTACTTAATTGGATAATTAACATACTTTATTACGTCGGAATTGTTTCAAATTGCAACACTGCTATTGATAAGCAATCTCCGTTCGTGTTGAATTTTATTGACGTCTCATAAATATGGTTAAATAATACCAACTCCAGACCAGTTAAATTTTCGATATTTTAACGTCAGCACCAAATTTTATTTAATTTGCCTTTATTTACCATTTGTTCTATGTATATTGAGAAATGTACACACAAAAATATAGATGGTGCGTGATCTCATCAAATATTAATATCAAACATGTGGTATTCGTATCTATCGTTTCGCGGAGATGTTTGATTTGATTTCAATTTCGTGTTTGCAAAAGTAATAAAGGAAATTTGTCAGTTTTATTTATAACCATTTTATTATGACAAACTTAACTTATTTATTTTATTAACAATAATTATCAATTGAATGTGTATATATATATGTATATACACTACCGTTCAGAAATATTTAGGCACCCAAAAGTTTATAAGAAATGATTAAAAGCACTACTGAAAAGTGTATGTGATTTATTATTTACGTATACATAGTTAATTACATATTTGGCAGTAGCATTACGTATTATATCTAAATTTGTGAATCTTCTATGTGGCCTCCTTTGTTTTTGATAACGGCAGTACACAATCGCGGCGTTCTTGCAATTAGTTTTGTTAAGGTGTAAAACATGGAGGAGGTTCAGTAATGATTTGGGGGTGTTTTGGTGGAAGATCTGTAGGCGATCTCGTCAAAATTGAGGGAATCCTAAGAAAAGAAGGCTACAAGGAAATTTTAGAAAATAACGCTGTTCCTTCAGGACTAAGGATTCTTGGCGAAAACTTTGTAATTCAACAGGACAACGATCCGAAACACACTTCTAGATTGTGTGGCGATTACTTGCGTCAACTACAAGAGCAAGGGCAAGTCTCTATAATGGTATGGCCAGCTCAAAGACCTGATCTGAACCCAATAGAGCTTCTTTGGGAAGAATTGGACCGGAAGGTTCGAGAACGTGCTCTACCATCCACCACTGTACTGTGGGAACAACTTCAAGAAGCCCGGGCACAAATTACAGAAGATACACTGCAAAAATTAATTGAAAGGATGCCGCGGTTATGTGCCGCAATTATCAAAAATAAAGGTGGGCACATCGATGAGAGCAAAATTTAATAATAATTAATGATAAAGTTTTTATATAAGAAAAATGTAACTATTTTATGTTTATTTTACACTATTGTGTTGGTACAATAAATAAATTTTCAGTACACATTTGATAGTTTAATAATTTTGGCTAAAACTAAGGGTGGGCAAATAAATATGACCGGTAGTGTACGTGTTAGAAGCACTTCATCTTTGTAGAATAACAATTTTCCATTTTAAAGATTATCGCAAGTGTCTTTACTGTCATGAACGGTGGTGTATATTAAGTTTTTAACTGATGTCTAGATAGCATTGCAAGTAACAATCTCATGTTTTAATAACGTGATAAAAAACATAATCGTATTTCATTTATTTACAACAAATAATGATACATAATTTAGACTAAAAAACAAGAAATACTTAAATATGGAAATATATTAAAATACTATGCATAACCTTGTCGTATAATAATCGGTTCTCCTTGACTGTAGTTAATGTCGATATTTCGCGATCCGTTATTATATTGACATCCATTAGTAAGCGACCCTCACCAATTTTGGGTTGTCCCGGAATGGCTCACAAGAAAACCACCGCACGAGTTCGTCAATCGGCGTCCTTTTAGCCACTTAATTTCTTCGATCGACCATGAATATGTTGGTCACCTTTATTTGTTACGACCTCGTTTCTCGTGTATCCTCTAATCAGCGGTTACACGACGCCGTATGCGATCTTTAATATAACCCGCGTTCTGCTAATTAATTATGCAAACATTCATTTACATTAAAATGTATCACGGGATTACTTCATGCAATTCTTTCGTAGCTTTAAAAAACGTGTCTTCGACGTATAAAAGTTACTGTTTATGTTGTCCATATTTCATTTTTTTTAATGTCCATATTTTTAATCCCCAAGAGAAAGCAGATTATCTTCATTGAAGATTTAAATACATTATCGATCGAAGTTATTTATCCATGTAAAATTGCGCGTGTCAATATTACATTACAATTACAACACACACAAAAAAAATAAAGTTTTGCGAATAAATAACCAACTAGCATCACTGACACATTCTCAATTGCACAAGGTTCGATAACTATGTAGTCTAACAAAGAAATCGCAACATTTTTTTTGAAAAAGCAATATTTTATTTTCCAAAGTACGGGCCTGCTCACTCAACACTCTCTCCAAGGATACTCCAAATTAGCAATACCTTCTTCATTGAAAGTCGATAAATTCAAGTTCTCGAAATAGCTATTAATAGCAGTTGGCATTGGAATTGAAATTCAAATGTATCAAATAATATTCCTAGATCCTTCCCTGAATTAATTTTCAAAAGTATATGTGCATTTAAGGAATAACAAGAAGGAAAAGGAGTTAATTTTCCAGTGAAAGACATAGTAAATCATTTATCAATATTCAGAAACAAATGATTAAACAACAGACCAATCCGTGATTAAATTAATATACTTCTTAGTTTCTTCTAAAAGTAAAAATAATAGTGGACCAATATTCGAACCTTGCGGAACACCAGAGGTAGATGTAAAAATATTGGACGAATTGCCTTTATAGGAAACATAGTTTGTAACTTATAAGTCATTTATAAAAAGTAAGAATAATAGTGAAGAAAGTTTCGAACCTTGTGGAACACCTGAGGTTGATATAAAGAGAAATATAAAAACGAATATTATGAAATATGTAACTATAACTATTGCTCGTATACTTTAGTTAATTAATAAATAATAATAATGGACCGATAGTTTGTAATTTTCCATTCGTCACCTTTTCTGAAAACAGGAGCGCTGATTAGCATCAAATTCTAATTAGATAACAATCTTCTGTACTATTGCTCGATTGTATTACGAGGGTAGCCGTTTATATTCCGGGGATAGCAAACAAAAGAAAAACTTTTTATTAAAATAGTTTCCAAATATTCTCCTTGAAAATCAATGCACTTCTGCATTCGTTTAAGCCAATCCGAACAACATTACTGCCACTGTGAAGGCGGTATCTCCAAAATATGAGTTTTGAATGCCTCATCTGCCTTTTCCGACGTAGAAAACCGTTAACCACGAAGTTTATTCTTCACGTGTAGGAACAAAAAGAAATCACAGGGTGCTAGATCAGGGCTGTGCGGCGGATGGCTGTGAGAGCTTGCATTGTCATGGTAGAGAATAATATGTCATTTTCGGTTTGTTTTCCTTATTTCTTCAAAAGCTTTTGACAAACAAATGGTTGTGTACCATTCGGCATTGGTCATTCTACGACTCTCTAAAGGCACGGTTGCAACGTGACCGGTTTTTCCGAAAAAACATCAAAACATTTGTTTTGATGTGCTTCAAGCGCGAACAACTTTTGTTGATTTTGGCTCATCTTGGAATAGTCGACTGCTGTTTACTATCTCTCTTTTAGCTCATACGTATAGATTCAAGCTTCATCACTTGTGACAACTTTATAAATGTTCTTTGAAGCACCGCCATTATATTTCTTGTGCATACCTTGGCGCCGATCGACGCGAGTCCTTTTTTGAGCGGTAGTCAAATTTTGTGGTACCCAACGTTGAACATAGCTTCTTAACGGCTAAATGTTCATGCAGGATCTTATGCCCGCTGGTGTTACTAATGCCCCGATCTCACGGTATGTCACATGACGGTCTTGCATCAATTCAGGCACTGTATTAATGGTTTTCGACACAACAACCTTTGTGGGACTACCTTCGCGAAATTCATCATCCAAACAACGCCGTCCAAGTTTGAATTCACTATACCAACGATATACTGTAGTTTTGGATGGTGCTTCACCATATATAGAATTCAGCTCGTCGATGCATTCTTGTTGAGATAAACCACGCTGAAAGTGATGAAAAATAATTCCACGAAAATGTCTGTCAGTTAATTCCACTTTTTCGCTGACATAACATTTTCAAGTTACTATCAACAATAGAAATAGCGACTGGATATTAAAACTGTCGAGGTAAATATATTGTCAAAAATGACAAATTTCACGATGCAATCATCAGATCGGAGGCAACTTTAACAGTGTTGCCAGTTCCCGAAATATAAACGGCTGCCCTCGTACTTAATCTAAGAATCTAAACACTAGCAAAGAATTTCTTATGTTTCACTCTTTTGTTTTAACCTTTTATAATTTGTTAATGACCTACAGAATTCGTCTATAAACGCGTAAGTATGATGATGTGTGCAGTGTATACAAAATTTACATCAGATTTATTTCAATAATTTATTGGTTTTTAATAAATGCCCGACTACTCTATAAAAGTAATTTTATCTAAAATACTTCCAAAACAGGTTTCGTCAAAAGTTAGTAGAGTTTCCATCCTAGCCCATTATCGTTTGTTTTCCTCTTCTTTATTCTTTATAATACGCATAATCAGGAGCATGCACTGAATAATATCCCATAAAACGAAATTATCTACTCAATTTATTAGATTTACAATGATGTCCCCTGTTATTACTTGCTTCTATTTCATTAAAGTGAAACTAACTTCTCCCCGAAGTTTTGTGATATAGATGTCGGTAATTACCAACTTTTGAAAACGTCCATCTAAATGTTAATAGGCTATCAAGTAAAACGGCAGATGTTCCTTGGCACAAACAACTTCATCTAGACATTAAGATTGTCGTCCGAAATTACCTCCTCGTCCGTATACAAGAGATTTAAACATTAGTTTTTATGGACAATTTCATATTTGATATGTTGTAACTTGTGCAACAATTAGAAACTACAGCTTGTAAATATTCATTAGATTAGTCAAGGATCTATTAGGAATTTTTATTATGTTAATTAACTTAATAGTTTATTACTGTAAATAAACATTAACTCGATTCCGTTATGAATTATGAAGATTATAAAGATGAAGAATGGAATTGGAAATATTTACTTCTAATTGAATAACCAAAGCTAGTATGATTGTATTTTTTATGTAATTTAATACTACGTAATAATAACGTCTCATAATATATGAACATCCTACACTCTTACTGAAAATGACAACATTGTTATTAAAAGACGAGTATATATCGCAGTACGTCTGTTTCTTATTACAAGGATGTTTTGCATTTTGTGCATTTTGCATTAGACTTCATATTAAACAAACGAGTTTAGGGATTAAATTATTTTCAGCATATTCTTCCTCAACGGACATTAAATCAATCGAAGTGCCGTTATGCCATTTGTGTAACGATCTTTCTCCAAATTCTCAAAATATTGTACCATTGCTACAATGAGTTTTTCAGTCGATCGAAACTTCTTTCCATCAAGGAAAAGTTTGAATTTGGGGAAGAAGTAAACTGTTAGATTGTGTGAATGGATTGGATCAGGTAAAAGCTGTAAAAAAGCTTTGAGAAAATTGCGTTTTTCGTCAAAATAAAAAGTTTTGAATTTAGCCTTTGTAGTTAGTAAAATGGTAGTTCTGAACCAGTAGAGAATATAAATTGACAACTTTTTATAGCAGATTTATACAAACTTCAGAAATAATCCATTCATACAGTAAGAATTTGGACATTAAGCCGAAAGATTTAGATAAATTTTGACATCAGAATCAGTTTTTTAAAAATTGGAAAACGTCATCTTGCGAACATTCGTTAGTGTGCAATGACTTTCCAAAATTACCAATTCTTGCCTTTTTGAAAAATTGCGATTTTCATCAATATAAAATGTTTTGAATTTATCCTTACTAGTTCATAAAATTGTAGTTCTGAATTAGTGCAATACAAATTGGCTACTTTTTATAGCAAAATAATTCAAACTTTTAAAATAATCTATTCATATCGTGAGTACTTGCGACATGTTTTAAGCCGAAAGAGTTAGATAAATTTTGAAGTCAGAATTGGTTTTTGGACGTTTGAAAACGCCATCTTGCAAACATTCGTTAATGTGCTATGACTTTCAACAATTACTAATTTTTGCGCTCTGCACCAAAATAAAAAGTTCTGAATTTATCCTTAGTAGTTCGTAAAATGGTTGTTCTAAACCAGCAGAATACAAATTGACCACTTTTTATAGCAAATTTATTCAAACTTTATAAATAATCCATTCAAACACTTCATATTTGAACATGATTTTTCAAATTTTTCGTTCTTTCTTTCGTTCTCGAACTTAAAATGTCCATCGAACCTAACGGAAATGAGAATCATACACAAAAACAAAACGGTTATCAAAAAGGTAATGGACAGCTTAGAACAGCTGTTGAACAAGTATTCGACAGCTCAAATAAGCTATTGATCAAGTAGTGAACATCTCATATCAGCCATTGAACAGGAGAGTTGTTTGAAGATGTTTAATAGCTAATTTGTGCTGTTTATTACCTGTTTAATAGCTGATCTGAACTGTTCACGCCTGTTCTAAGCTGCTCACTATTGTTTACTAAGTTCGACGGCCGGTTTCTGTCGAGTTCGGGTCAGATTAGGGTTTATTTGGTATGAGTAGGAGGTGGGTTAGGATTGGTTTTAGTTGTATAAGTTGGCACCTTCTTCGCCAGAGGTATGCTCAGAACCGACGAATCTCTCCTACTTCAATGGAGTCCATAAAGTCATTCCAAATTTTCTCGAACACTTTAGTATGTGTGAAAAGGTAATTATATATTTCAGAAACAGCTTGTTTCAATTTGCGTTGTTGAATGATTTTGAAATTGAACGCCGTAATACTGCCTGTTAGCTGTTTGGACTTCTTGAATTCGTTTAAGATTAGATCTGGCAATTAGAATGGTATAAGAAACTATTTGTAATCTCGCTTGACAAATGTCAAAACATAACCAAAGAAATTATTAAATATATATGAAATGACATATTACGAGTGGCGAGGGTTAGAGATCTTCAAGTTTATTGCTTGAGCTTGGCATTCTTCCACGGTTTTCATCATATTTCAAGATTCATGGCAGCTATCTTAGTGACAACTTCAATCGATATGCTCTCAATATTCTATATATCCTTTCATTAAAGCAATATCCTTAATTTTATTGAACATTTACAATGTTTTTATTGTATCAGTCGTGCATCATTTTCAATACTTATACCACCACGTTTAAAGTAAGCACTCCAGCGAGAAATAGTGGATTCTGAAAAAAATATTGTTACCCAAAGTTTTGTTATGTAACAATCAAACTGTCACATGTCTTTAGTTACTCGAAAGATTAGTATTGGGTCGTACCATGAGTCGACGGTTTCTGCATTTGAGGATTTTCAATTCAAATACTTTATTTAAATGAATCAAATTTAATATGTCTTCCTAAGAAATATCAGAATCATAATATAATGCTTAATTTATCAAGGAAATGGTGTTAATAGCCGAATCTTTCCCGCCAAATTATCTTGCTTTACTATTGGAGTAGAGTGTTTCAAAACACAATTGCGTACTCGAAATTGAGTTATTTCTAAATGCGTTTAATAGTAACACAGAAGAAAGTATTCTGAATTGATCCAACGCTACTTGGTCAAAAACAATGTTTGGACTTTATATCATATACGTGACAATGTTCGCCGATACATGCACTAATGATTCATTCCTTAGATTATATCTTTCACACGCTGTGCACACATTCTTGTGACATTGATTGTAAATCTACTTACTCATTTTATTTCTAATTCCCCCCACGTTTTTTTTTTTAATATCGATTGTTGTTATCCATACGCATTATTTTTGAGGGTGATTTATATGAGTCACAATACTAAAGGACGTATTTTGAAATATTCATCGTTAGATGATACAACTGGAAAAATATCTACTCTACGATGACGTACTTCCTTAATTGGATTGTTGTGGCTTGCGTATGTTCGACAAATTTAATTTTATTGCTGTAGATGTAGAAGCTATTGTAAATTGGCAAAACCGTTTCCGTAGCAACAAACTCCCAGTTTAGAACTAAACTTAGCGGATTAAATTAATAGATTAAAGTGCTTGCGTTTCTTTCTTTTTTTGCTTTTAACGTCATAGTTTTTTATATTAAAACGTATAAAACGTGATTATTAATACGTGCAAAATTATTAGATATTAAAAAAGTATTTTAAACGGACGGTTTTACAAAATTCCATCTCCGCTCAGGGCGTTACGTAAAATTATTTTTTAAACTTTAATAATACAAATACTTCAATTGTCTTTCAATATTTTATTGTGTCTGACAATATTGTTTCAGTATTTATAATTTATTTTAATAGAAATAAAGTCTTCAAAATCTTTTCTAACAGCGATGTAGCGGTCATTATCCCCGAGAACGTGCTCCTATTCCGGATGTATACATGCAACCCCAGATCATTCGCCGCCATCGTAATCTTTCATGGTACAATACAATCGAAATTATATGTCCTTAGTACGCCGACCTATCCAAAAATCTGTAACCAAAAAGAAATAAAATAGTTTTTGTTGGAAAAGGTAAATAAAGCTTCTTACAACGTCAATGTTCGTATTTCGATAACCAAGTTGTCATCATCGACAATTAATATGGTGAATCTTGTTTACCTTTTTTTTAGATTCATTCAATTAATTATAGTTTCCATTCAAATTTACCTGTAAGATAGATGCTATAATGTATAATCCATTCTGTTAGAGAATGATACATTACATCACATGCGCAATGAACCAGTTTTAAGTAAGCGTCCTTCTGTTGCTACGCAACGAACAGTGGCGCTCTGATTTATTCACCAATATTCCCAAAGCGATTCCGCCATATTATTATCTATGCTTTTTTTCGTGCGATGTTATGTAGTTTGTTTATTCAAATGTTTTCTGAGTTATTTTTGTTTTGCTTGACTTTCGTAAAACTTGCGCTATATAAAAAAAACGTCTTTTTCAAGCTACTTCTCTATACTTGTCGAGTGTTTGAGTATATTTTGTTTGATACTGTTATAAATAGGAATCGTACTTGTATAAATAATCTCTAAGGAATAAATAAAACACTAAGATATAAAACACTGTCTAAACTTTACACTACATTATATGGACAATATCAACTATATAATATTGTGTGGAACTTAAACAAAGTGTTTTATCTACACCCTTAGTGTAATGGAATTTCATAAAGTAATCACCTCAACAATTAACTATTTGAAATAACCTCTATCTTCCTCAAATGAAAATTTACCATTTCCTAAATATCTGCAAGCATTTACATTAATTTAAACCATTGACATTCTTCCAATACATCCTTATTAGTAAAAATCGATAATTTCGAAACTGTCCATGAATTTTCACATTACCAAACCTGTTCCCTCTTCGAAAATGTGAACGCCGACGTCCCGTCGAAATATTTTCATTTAAACCAAGGAAAAAAAAAGATAACGGCAAGGTTGACATATGTATGTATAATTCGATGAGGTTAAGAAACTTATAGGGTCATCCGAAATGTTGCGGTACAACTTTCAAATGTTTCAGATACTCATCTTTATATTTCGTAATCGCTTGATAATTTCGAACTCTACGTCCCCGTGCACGATAGATTGTATAAATTAAAAAATTCCCATTACCAAAACAACATTGAAATAGGCAAGCGTTCATTATTAATTGTGTATTTAGTGCCTGCGTGAGTGATACAGAATCAATATTTGCTCGATTCCATCAACGTTGGCATGCTAATTTTCCGAGTAAGAGGATTCGAATTTAATTACAAATCTTACGTAACAATTTCTGCTAATAATTTCCTTCGTTTTCACTCGAACTCGCGGTTTAGAATCCGCCTCTATGTATATCTACTTGGAAAAATAAATAATCGCTCTATTTCGAAATGTGAAAAGAGTTTAATAGCTGCGCTCTGTTGGGAACGGCCGATAAATTCAGCAACACGATTTTCTATTTATAGCAGGTATTGTAACGTGAAAACACGCTCAATTTCAAATACATATACATACTTGATTATATATTAATATCTGACGCGCGTGTTCGAACAAAATAAAATATGCACAAGTCGATGGTACAGCCTATTCCTCTACAATTTCGCTATTATTAACTTTCTTCGGTTGTGATGTGCTTTTAGTTCCGATATATTTTGTGTGTTTATGCCTCTAACCCAAAATAGATCTTTTATGGCAGCCGAATACAGTTTCTGTAATTATTAAGACAAGGCGGTATTTCTTTTAAACTAAACTCAAAGAATTTTATGTAATCAAAATTTAGATTGGAAATATCAATGTTTCTTTATCAGAAAGAATTTCAATCGTTTGTGTTGTCTGTGATATTCTAAGATCGGCTTCTTCAAGGCATAGTTGTTAAATTTTCTGCATAATCTTGACTTAATAGTTGTCCAAAAATTTTAGATTGAATTCGTACGAAGGGTACTAGGAAAGTTTTGCAATACAGCGTTGTTTATTTAATTTTTTCAAAGTTATTTCCTCTATACTCAATACACTTCTCTATCCTCCGAAATCAGTCTTTAACTCAGTTCTGCCAAGTTTCACTAGGGAGTAAAGCATAGAAGCGCAGAAGGTCCTCATCACTGGAAAACCGCCTCCCTTTTAACATCATTTCACATGCGGGAACAGTGCAAAGTCGCAGGGAGCAAGATCTGGACTGTAGGGAAGGTGCTCGAGAAGTTTCAATCCTGTCGTGGTCAAATATTCGATGCAGGCTTTGGCGCGGTGAGCTAGAGCATTATCGTGATGGAGGAACCAGGTGTCCATTCTTGACTTTGGCCGCAGGTTCTTCATAGATCCAGTGAATTTAGGCAGGCATTGTTCAGTATACCACTTAGCTGTGACTGTCTTCTGTGTGTCCAAAATGACGCGTTCCACAATTCCACTCGATCATTTTTCTTCTTTACAGATCGGGATTTTCTGACGGGTGTATCCTCATCATCAAAGAGCCAAACTTTGTTTTGAGCTTTGGTCGACACATCGTAACAGTACAACCAAGTCTCGTCACCTGTAACGATGTTGTTCGCATACCGAGATTGTCCCTTATTAAACTTTTTTAGCATCTCTGAAAGTATTTCAGTGCAGTAGGTGAGCCCTGAAGATGTCCCATACAAATGGGTACAAAACGTCGGCAGATATACAAGTGACGCGCTTCCAGCCTGGAAGCCCAGAAGCAGATAGTAAGGACCACGACCGTGGAAGTCTACGTACCAGATTATCTTTTAGTTGTCTTTAAATTAATAGTTTTGTGCTTCTGGAATAGCTCGAATTGTCCTTATCGAAGTATTAATTGCGTTTTTATTTTCTCAAATAAGCTTACCTTGCTGCGTTGTTGTGATGCAATTTTTTCCACCTCCTGGAAGATCATGTACACTTTGGGTTTGTAGATAACTTACTCATCAATTGATGAAGTCTACCGACCTATGTAAGTGTTTACAGATAGATATATTGCTTCGAAACGTTTTGCATCCAGTAAAAAAATATTGTCTGCGTCACAAACAACGGATAACTGAAGTGATACCGACTACGCATATTAGAGGGAAGATATTTAAAGGTACAAATACCTTCCCTCTAATATACGTAGTCTGTGTTACTTCAGTTATGTGTTACTTGTGACGCTCTATTAATTTCACCTCGCATTAACTTTCCTTTCATGGAATATTGGCTTGCGTTTCTTATATAAATTGTATGTACTGATGGCAGCAAATTTTCTTAATATAGTTTTCAGCCCGTTTTGAGCAAAAATGCGCAAAGAACCAAATACCTAAATATGCATTTTAACACGGTGTTCTTTAATGGGTCTGATAATAGGTTCATCGCGTATAAATCAGAACTTTTTAGTGATCTCAATGTTTAGTAAGTGACTACTACATCAGACCGATCACGCCAGATATTGTTACGTATCTTCTCTAGTCGTTTTTGATGATGATTAACAGAGAATAATGGTTTCGCAATTTTACTCTGCCATAAATTCACCAATTTGTCTTTTTGTGTTTCTCTCTTACGTATTTAATTTAAGTTTTTCCATTCTAACCTTCGTATATCTTTAAGTTTTCAAAGAATTTTTTCAGACTTTAAAAGATACATTATGAACTGGTTCGACTATTGTAATTTCAATCGAAGAAAGACAAAAAACCTATCACAACACACCAGGTTTTTCAAATTTTTCATTCCACCCTTCCTATATCTTTAAGCTTCCAGAGAATTTTCTCGGCCTTTTTATTTGCATTCTCTCGACATGTCCATATCAGTTTTTCGCTTAATTATTGTTTTATATTATTAGTTTTCGATTCGTTTAAAGCATTCATGAAAATGTTTGAAAAAATTAAGAAAATCTTGATTCAAGTTTTACTGTTAACAAACTACATCTCATAAACAAAATTTGGCTTTTATTTAAAATTGTTCATTGTGAGAACTATGTTAGCTATTGTGATATTAATCAAAAAAATGCAAAATAAACACCTTACTACATCTCTGTTCGTAGTCTGCGTATTTTCATAACTAAGCTGTCATCATTAGCAGACTATAAATCACAGTGTTGCACCTGGTTCCGCGATGAAACTCACAGAAAATTCCGCGTACTACTTCCGCCAAAGTCAGGTGCTACACCGTGATTAATAATCCGATGATGATAACAACTTAGTTATCAAAATAGATACACAGAGAATGAACATTAACGTGGTTAAGAGTTTTTTTTCTATTTTTGATTAATTCAATTAAGAACAGCTTCTATCTAACAAAATTTACCTTATTGTGATATTGTGTGTTATTAGTGTTTTGATTTAACATTGTAAAGTGCTTAATTATATTTATATTTAATAAACAACCTTCGGCATTCCTGTTTCAATGAAATCCTGTATATTACGAGGTGATGCTTCGATTACTTGGTTTTATTTTAGGATCGTATTTATTATTATTTTTTTATCTTAACGGGCTAACATGTTAAATAAACAAAATCAAAAAAAAGTAAAAAGATATGATTTAATTACAATAATTTACCTTTAAAATATTAAAGCGTCTGGTAAACGTTGGCAAGCGAATAAAATATTGATATTGTAGTTTTTGAAATCTTCGTTTTTCCAACAAAGTATTCAATGAAAAAAATGAAAAATATACATGCATATGTATAATTCTAAATATTCTTTAAAGGAGTTTATATGTTCGGAATATTCTTTGAGAGCATCCATATGCGGAATAATTTGGAAAGAAAAACTGTTCCCGAAATTGCCAGCATCAAAATTTGATACGGAAGTTTTCCCTTTGGAGACCGGGGTGGCCGTCCCGGGCACGGATTCGTAATTAAAGAATTATTTTACCTCTGCTAGCGTTTTATTTTTTCCTGCGTTCGGGGTTCCGCCCCGTCCAAGAGGATGACGAAAAATAAACAACATCCCTTTCCCCTGAGGACTACTTTCGCAACACTTAGCAGGAGGTTCCGGAATAAAGACAAGCTCAAAAGGTAAACACGGCGTCTGTAAAAATATGTTTGCTTTCGCCGAGACGCAATTCCGAAATGGAAATTAAAGGACAAAAGTGGAATCTAATAAAAAATACTTTTCATTAAGTAGCGTTGGTTCTTTTTATGTTGTAATTTTGGAGACGTCTCTTTATTGAATTTATATTTAATTTTCGTCGTATACGTATTCATTTCTTTATTTACTTTCTACTTCATGATTACTATTTTTAATTTTTCCTAAAGCGATGGTATTTCCTATTTATTTTGGAGGCTGCTATCTACCAGATAATGTAAAAACTTCGCCTTTACACGTCTTATATTTTATTTAACATATTTTATTAGAATATAGCAACATCTTCATTTTTTAACAGATTGCTTTGAGAATAAAAGTTTTTCTAAAATTGAAGCGTCCAAATGAAATAGACTTTATCATTAAAATATGTACATAAATAGTTTTGAGCAGTTCCCATACTCCTTCCTATAATTTTGCGATTAATGCCTTGTGAATTATGGTTGGTCAATCTAAATGTTTGGCAAGTAATTTTTAAACAACGGATATTTCATCAAGGCTGGACAGATTTATCTTATCCTATGTTGGATGTGAGTAGATTTCCATATTTCCTTTCGATCTCTGGTCCTGTCAACGTCAAGCGCAGTCTTTCGTAAACAAGCTATTCACTGACATGAAGCATAGTTGCAGGATCGATCAATGTTAGACACTTCTGTCACTTAGTTTACTGCCCCTGATAACTTATAATGGCATACCTCGTGTACAGTAAATCATTCTTTGCTTCTGAGCCGTTACTACCGTCAATTCGAAATCAGTCGCGTAGAACATCTTCAAGATTTGATCTGGCTTGTAGACTTTCTCAATCGTTGCTTCTGGTTTGCAATCTGGAATACCATTTTTGGCAATCCTTCATGCAAGAACTTTAAAATTCGAACGGATCTGGTGCAACTTTTCCGATATCAGCTCTGAACTAGAACAGTTTCGTTTCTAATATATGTCTCTCCCTGATCACCGCCGTAAATCAACTAGTCAAACTGAACAGTCTATTTCATATAAGTTTGTAAATGACAAAAAATAGAGTAACTACTTAAAGAAAGCCTTAAAATCAATATTGCCGGTTGCTAAAATTTGTGTTGAACAACGCTAGATAGTGTGTTAGTACAGATGCTAGCATTCCCAAGGAACCTGAGACAAACCCAAACTAAAACGTAAAATAACGGGCTTAGAATTGCGCCATTGCAAAAAAGTGCAGTAATTATCGTTCCCCAAAGAGTACTCGACAAAACCTCCATTTATTTAGCCTCTCCCAATCAAACCCGGCTCTAATCTGGTTGAGTGTTAGTTTTCTTGTTCACGGGAACAACACGAGAAAGGTACAAAACAAAAAAAGTGCAAAAGAGTATGGGGAAGATTCTCGTTGCAATGCGAAAACAAGCCAAGAATTCAAGGACAATCGGAGCCAAGAATTCAAGGACGAATCAGAGCCAATTTATACAGATGAAGATTTATAAAGAGTTAACATCGTAGAGGAAAGTGTATTTGCTGTCCGATGGACAAACCAATCAGCTAGACGATCTGCAATTTCGAAAGCTAAAGCAAAAAAAATGTTGAATAGAATTAAAGTAGTAGAGCGATCAAAAGAGTCGGCATCAAGACCAATATGTATGTGCAACCAATACTCTCCACAGAAACATGAGAACCACAGTAGATCTAGAAAGGTTGAACGGGTTTAAGTAACAGGAGATCAAAAGAGTCGAAATCAAGACCAACATGTAATAAGCAAAGAAACCAAGAGTCTCCTGAGAAGCATGGGGACCACAATAGATTTAGAAAGGTTGCAATAGAATAGGCTCTATGGTAATCATAAGTTACCTATCTACTATGTGTTTACCAAATTTATTAATTTGGTAATTATATTTATCGAAATCAAAGTCAACAGGTACATATATGCAAAGAAACTAAGAATCTTCAGACAAGTATGAGGACTGCAATAGATGTAGAAGGGTTGCAGCGGAGGCCTATGGTAACAGTAAGTAACCTATCTAATATATCCCTGCCAAATTTAGTTTATGGACACCAAAACCAACGTATATGGTAAGAACCAAGGAATTCCATAGAGAAATGAGGGCCACCACAGATTTGGAAAGGTTGCAGGGCTCACATGGAATCAAAGAGAGCGACTTGTAGGATTCTGTCCAATTTTGGGATAACAATCCTGACTTATTACTATCCCTGTTCGACGTGTAGGATTTTTTCCAATTTGTGAATAACCATCCTGACTAAACATGACGAACATCAGTAATGAACATGTGATCCCGTCACTACGAGACAGTGTCCAATGGGTCGAAAAGGGCTCGCCAAAATCGATAAAAAAGAGAGCATTTAAATCAGTAATCAAGATCATGTGAATCACGTTCTTCAATGCGCTTTCTTTAGTATCTCGGACAATGTTGCTTGCTACAAAGACGTTTTAGAGGTCTTGTTGAAGCTGATTAAAAGCGGAAGTTAAACAGTGTACCTGTTTGTGTTACACCATAATGTTCCGAGCCATTCTGCCATCCCCGTCCAAGTGTTTTTGTCCATAAAATTTGTTCGCTCGATCATGGACCCATGCTACAAGCTAGCTTTGAATCCATCTGACTTTTTTTTCGAAACTCAAATTTCACTTCAAAGAAACAAGTTTTGAGGATGTTGAAGTGATTCAAAGACGAACGATGATTCCTGCAGACAACTTTCCACGCTTCCAATAGATTTTATAAACGCTACCAATTGAAAAACTAAATGAGGTTTTTTTTTAAAAACATTTTCTCTTTTTTAATTAGGCTAGATTTTTTTTTTGAATCCTCTGCAAATTTAGATTTCTATTTTGTTTTAATAAAATGTTCTTATTGAGTTTATTGTAGAATGAATTGGGAATCAGTTATTCATTTTCATTTATTTTTTTACTATATACACTTTTTAAATTCAGATCGGTTAAGTCCATGCTATATCTATGTATTTGTTTGCATGTATGTTGATAGCTGTGCCATTTGGCATACATCTTTCAGTCGACCAGTTTTCTGGTTGATCGGTTAGTCGGTTAAATGGAATTACAGAGATATTCACTGTTTTTGTTATGTCATTTTGATCGAATATCGATCAGGATACTACGTTTGAAAAATGTGTATATATGTACATACATATGTATAATTTTAAATATTCTTTAAAGGAGTTTATATGTTCGGAATATTCTTTGAAACCATCCATATGCGGAATAATTTGACAGAGTTAGATCCACTGGTGAGTGTTGGAATTACACGAAACAGATCTCGATCAGTACTTCGTCGATAATAATTGATTGATTTCAATGTTCTATTATTCATTCGTTATGAAGACAAAATGCAGTAACATTCCACTCCAATTCATACAAAGATTGTCATTTGAATTCGAGATGCCTTCTTTATTTCATAAATTTAATTCCACCTGTTTTATAGTACTCATAACTATTACAGGGGAATACCATGTCATCTAATGCAATTTTAGTCCCGACTACTTATTTGTTTTCATTATTCGAATGAACACTTAATGGGGAAAACATTTTATTGCAGTTAGTTATTAAATACCTGAAATGTTCTGTCATTTTGATCTTCGTAATAATCGCAATGGACATTCAAGTCCATCACCGCCGTTGTCGCCGCCACTCTTTTTCAGTACCAGATAGATATTGATTGTGCCACCTGTGGTGTTCTTTCGGCGCAGGCGCACCCAACAAATCCGCGATTCCTCACATTCGCAGAAGTCTTCGTCGGATTCCCCTTGCGGTAGGTCCGTGCGCGTGATGTTCGTTGAAGACAAACGGTCGTCACACGAATCATTACGCGTAAACACTTATCAAAATTGAGAACGCGTCCATCGCAATGCGAAAAATGTAGGTGACGCGCTCAGCTTCGGGCCGGGGCTAACGATGCCATTAGGACGTAAACAAAACGGAGGGTAAGTTGAAAAGAGTGCGTGCGTTTGTCCGTGTTAGATCTTTTACTTTTCTCTCTGTATTTCTGTGTGTGTATGTTTCCTTGCTGGCACATCTTCCGACCATGTGGACACAAAAGAGACTCGACTCGCGTTCCGTTGACGTTAATGGTGCCCGAACGGTGGTGAAGATTTATTATTTCTCCCTTTTTTAGTTTTCATGTTGCCGACTCGACAGCTCGCTGCTCAAAATAGATCAGCCGGGTTTTCACCCTTTCAGCCGATACGTTCTCTTCCATTACCTTGATGAATTAATTATCAATTGTAGCGTACCTACATCCTCCCAACACGGTTTTGATTTTCAGAACAGGTCTAAAGTTAACATCAATTAAATGACGCAACTTAATTCGAACGCTACCATACTATGTATCCACCGAACGCGTCTTAAACACTTTTTATGATTTTAGTTCCGTATTTGAAAACTTTGCCAAAAAATATTCACGAGCAACGAATGTCCCCTGTAATTGACGTTAAATTGTTGGACGATACGAAGACATCAAATGTGATTATTATTTAGAAATAAAAATCATTTTCATAGCGTTCATTTACACCTAAATTACGAATACTCAATTAAAAAAAAAAACAAAATTTTCCAAAGCTAGAAAGTGATTCAATAAATTCCAATTTCATTTCTTAACTAGCTGTGAATTTGAAATACCACATATTGGCATTTAACGTATCACTTCAATTTTTACAAAATTTATGCTTAATAATAACGGGCATGGTCAATAATTAGATCGTGTAGGGTCAAACTCCACCAAAGTCCACTTAGGTTAAACGTTTGATTGTAACACGTTCAAACCGGTACACTTTTTCGCACTCTACATCATAGACCAGCACATTATTATATGTGAGTTGTTTCTTCTGTTTTCTACTTCCATTGCCAATAATTAGTTTAGACCATAAAGGTAAATGCGTAATAGTAATTGCTAATACAGTTTAGTTGTTAAAATTTCGATGCAAACGGAATTATTTTTATCATTTTTTAATACAAGTATTCAGTTGAATACAATTTTGGATAAATTAAAATAAACGAGAGGACAGGTTCTTCGTCTTTTTAACAAAATATAGCAGTCTGGAATATTTTCTTTTGTTATCAATCACTTGGAGGAAATTCATAAACGTTTTCTGCAAAAAACACTTCTTCACCGAACGGCGTATTGATTGCAGAGCATGATTCTAAATAATCCAATTACAGTCGAAACAAATCTGTGCTAATGCTAAGCTGTCACGTAATTCACTGACCCCAAAAGTACGGATTTGCACAGGACCTGTAGATAAACAGAAATCAATAGATTTTATGGTCGTTTACACGATATGCAAATGAACACTGGCTGGCATGTTTAGATCATCGATTTCGTGGAAGTAAAATACGTAAATGCGATAACGATAGACCGCACTTTTTTTTTGTTAAGAACACGTGTAATTTATCTGAGGAAATAAAATAACAAATGAGTTCCGGTTTTTGTGGAGCGAAAGGCTTTTTTTATATCGATGTTGCGTTCGGACGATAACATCATTATTACCACAAATAATCGTGTGTACAATCCATCACGAGTTAATCTGAATAGAATTATTCGAAGTTAATTCATTGGAAAAGGCAGCCTTAAATCGTAGCTTCATTTTAATCTTAACAAAAGTTCAATGTACTGGTAAATAAAGAAGATACAAATTGAACCGTTAGATAAGAAGAATGACATCAACCAAATGCCCTCCACGACTCCGTTGATATAACACTTACTGAAATTTTCCATAATGCTTTCACATAATTGCAGCACCATTTCCGCACTTGCAAGTCTGATGTTCTCCTCTAGGTCTGGAAGCATAGCACGCTTGCCATAAAGCCATTCCTTCATAGTTTCACAAGAAAAAGTCTAGTGGAGGTGGAGCCTTTCCGAAAGACGGCACCTCAGGAAATTGGCTGTGAAGTGAAGAGATTGTTTCGTGTGACTCCATCTTGTCGAAACCAGAGTTTACTCATGTTCAGATTATTAACTTCATTGAAAAGAAACATTGCTTAGCATACTATCTGCTTCTGGGTTTCCGGCCCGGAACCGCGTCACTATTATATTTGCCGACGTTTCGTACCCATTTGTATGGGACATATTCAGGGACATCTTCCAGCGCGGAAACCCAGAAGCAGATAGCATGGACCACGACCGCGGAAGTTTACGTACCAAATCGCTTAGCACTTCCCGATAGAGTTAAACTATTGACAGTGAAGCGTTATCATTTCCATCCTCAAAACAGTAGGGACCAATCAGTCTATAGTGCACACCAGACTGCGTTTTCGGGGTTGCAATGGTTTCTCTTGGATAACGTGCGGATATTTGCTATCCCAGATGCGACAATTTTGACAATTAACAAAGTCACTAAAGTTGAAGTGAACTTCATTGACCAATATCAGTCTTGAGAAATAAGTCAGCATCAACTTTTGTCTTCTCTAAAATCCAGTTCACAAATGTACGACCTTTCTGGTGGTCCAGTTCTTTAAGTTATTGCGTCAGTTGGTTTTTTTACGGATTTAAGTGCAAGTTTTTTCTTTAAGTAGTACCGTATCAAAGAATCATTTATATTAGTACCAAGAATAACTTAGTTATTGCTCCACACATGTTCCAGGATTACAAAAAGCAACCTATGCGTATATGTAGTCGCTTATATAACATTGTTCCGGACAATGTCAAAAACGGTTATAATTTAAAAATATAAAAAAAAAACTATGTAATTTCAAAAGCATATTAGAAGAAATCTTTTCTGACCATTAGTAACTGTGTTCCAGGGTTTTTATTTTACAGTTTTGTGTTTTAGCACGCGATATTTATATTTACATAATATTCAGCTGCGAGCAATTGTTATAGATAGGCCAGTAAAACAGGTATTTCACAAAGTAGGTAGTAGTTCCGAGGTGAGGGTTATCGGGCAAGTACATGTAACTGTTAATAACAATATTTAGACTGGAGGAGGTAGCCTTAAATTATAATTTACTTAATAAAGAAAATGTTACAAACCCTATGTAGTTTATTTTTGAGTTGAGTACCCTGTTTTCTCCGTAACATTTAAAAAAGGTACCCTGCCTATAACATTTGTATCGTTGCCGACGTTTCACGTCAGTGTAATGTATAATATGTATAATAATAATAATAACCACTTTTAAACGAACATACGAGGTGTCGTAAAGCATATTAAGCACCGTTTTGTGATGGAAAACAAAACCGTATAATAGCAACCGTGCACAGTCCGAGCTCAGATCCATGCGTGTGCAAGTAGAGTGAAAAATTTCCCGGCGCTAGGCTGAGGAAGTGCCAGAAATCTACGCTACTCTTATTATTAAACATGTACAAATTCCATGTCAGATTGTCGGTAGTTCAAAACAATATTATTAATTTTATTGATCAGTATTATTGATGGTGTTTGTTGCACATCATCTTCATGTAAAATGCGCGAACCACTGACAAATTGTAGCTCTCGAAGAAGCATTACCACCCAAATTTGCACATCACCAAACATTTCAGGTGTGTTTATTTTTAGAAATAAATACTAGATTGCACCATAGACTACGAATTTATTTTAGTTAACTTTGAAATAGAATATCGAAAATTAACCACGTTTCTGCTGCCACCACTAAAACAGGATGGCGTTAGTAGAGTAATATACGTTATTATTATGATTTGATGTTTATTTTTCTTGGAAAATAGCAAGCCTCTATTTTTGTGTGAATAAACTGAGTTACAAATTCACACCTTATCAATTTCAATGTTACTTTATTAAATGAGAAATTCAATATCCCTAATTAAAAACAAAAAACATCCGTTTCAAATATGCACTTGATACGTCCACTCCGCCTAATTAGGTAATTAACCTAATTAAACGGTTTTGGCGCGCCCACGTGTCTACCTCAACGTTTCTAATTACCCATCATAACATGTATTCATTCGTGATGATAAAGGTGGCGAGAATGTTCGGTACGGTTGAGACGTTTTTACAATTCGACTCCCTCGGACATAGTGACAATCAAAACACTTTGATCTCTGATAATTTGCTTCGAGAAAACGTCTATTAATCAAAGGCACGGACAAGTTTTACTAATCTAGAATTTTCTCCCTGGCGTTTTGCAGAGAAGTGCGAACGGTATCGTTGCAAAAGGGCAATTCGGGTCTGGGCTTCAATATTGTCGGCGGCGAGGACGGCGAGGGCATCTTTATCTCGTTCATACTTGCCGGCGGAGCGGCCGATCTTAGCGGTGAACTTCGTAGAGGCGATCAAATACTCAGCGTCAATGGGATCAATCTTAGGAACGCCACACATGACGAGGCAGCTCAAACACTCAAGGTTAGTGTATTTCTTTGATTATGCTGATTATGTAGAATCTTAGTTATGAATAATCTAGCTGTTTAAAAAAAAACAGTAAAAAAATACACATTCTTGGCGTAGAATAACATCGTTCTTTCAAAAAATGTAATGTAAAAATTATTTGATCATTACAAAGATGGCGAAAATAAAGAAAATCTTAGTTTTTTAGTTTAATTTAATTACACAAGCCGACCAATAAGTATTTTTTAAAAACTTTTTTCAAAGTTCAACCTGTTTCTTATGTATTGGGTTGGCAACTAAGTACTTTCGGTTTTTACTGATAGAAAGCGTTGCTTTATTTTTTGTATAACGTATGTTAGTGCTGTACTTTACCGTTTGTCGCGTGATACTAATCACATTGACGTAACTTCAGAAGCAAGTAGTGCGTGATTTTTATTAAAGCTATTAGTTGTGGGTTAATTTTAAATGGAGTGCAGAAACGAACATTTTCGACATATTTTACTATTTTATTTCCGTAAAGGAAAGAAAGCTGCTGCGGCTCACAAAAAGATATGTGAAGTTTATGGTGCTAATTGCTTAACAGAACGCACGTGTCAGAATTGGTATAAAAAATTCCGTTCTGGAGATTTTTCCCTCAAAGATGAGCAACGTTCTGGTCGGCCTACTGAAGTTGATGATGACCAAATCAAAGTCATAATTGAAGAGAATCGTCATATAACTGTTCGAGAGGTTGCGGAGAGGCTACATGTATCGCACACAACAATTGAAAAACATTTAAAATGTCTTGGGCTAGTTAAGAAGCTTGATATTTACGTACCTCACGAATTGAAAGAAATTCATTTAACACAAAGAATCAACTTTTGCGATATGCACCTTAGACGAAATGAAACCGACCCTTTCTTAAAAAGAATCATCACTGGTGA
The DNA here is from genome assembly GCA_031893035.1 of Dermolepida albohirtum. Taxonomy (NCBI): domain Eukaryota; kingdom Metazoa; phylum Arthropoda; class Insecta; order Coleoptera; family Scarabaeidae; genus Dermolepida; species Dermolepida albohirtum. Next base: position 50,483 of record JAVIWB010006376.1, read on the forward strand.
TGAAAAATGGGTCCTGTAGAGTAACATAATTCGAAAACGATCAATGAGCAAACACGATAAACCAGCTCAAACCACATCGAAAGCTGAATTGCATCCAAAAAAGCTCATGCTGTCAGTTTGGTGGGATTAAAAAGGTGTTGTGTTTTTTGAGGGGCTTCCAAGGAACCAAACGATCAATTCTGATGTTTACTGTCAATAATTAATAAAACTGGAGGAAGCAATCAAAGAAAAATGGCCAGAATTGTCAAAGCGGAAAGGTGTAGTTTTCCACCAAGATAATGTAAGGCCTCACACATCTTTGGCAACTCGTGGGAAACTATTGAAGCTTGGCTGGGAAGTGATGCCGCATCCCCCATACAGCCCTGATCTAGCACCATCTAATTACCATTTATTTCGAAGTTTGCAAAATTCTTTGAATGGTAAAACTTTCACAAATGACAATGACCTTCACTCGCACCTGGTTCAGTTTTTTGCTGATAAGGACTAGAAATTTTATGAGCGCGGAATCATGCAGCTGAAAGAAAGATGGCAAAAGGTCATTGAGCAAAATGGAAAATATATAATTGATTAAAAACTATTCTTTGTTTTAAAAAAAGTGTTTTATTTTATACTACAAAACCGAAAGTACTTAGTTGCCAACCCAATATTTTGGTGTGCTGAATCCAAATTTTCAATCAGTTTTTTTCTACCACGTACCAGTTTTTCTCAATCTTTATCTTTTGTTAGCTTTGGTAGTATCAAAATATATAGTTAAGATTTAATTTATTATCAGAGTATAAATGAAAAATTTAACATTTTATTATTACAATGGTAGTGTAAGTTTGAATCTGAACAGTTTTTTTACTTATTAATCTAAAGTTTGTATTTCCTCAACCTCTACACGGTAAAAGTTCGAGTGTAGCTTTTCCTTTTATATGATGCTTCTGGAATTGCTCGTAGAAGGGTCCAACAGTAATCTCCCATCATGTTGACATTCCAATGACTTTGATACCGTTTCTCCATCTCCTTTATATCTTGGTGGAAACGTTCCCCTTGTTCATTACTTACAGCTCCAAGATTGTCAGGGAAAAAATTTGAATGTGAGTGTAAAAAATGCACCTTCACACTCATGTTACATCCAATCCATGTATTAGTCACGCAGATACTCAAAAGTGCACTTTGAGCATTTACTACTAGTTAGGTGCTGAGACCAAGGTATTATTATACGTTTAAAATGCATAAATAACGTAAAGTAAACATGCGAGGATACTTTACGTCCTGTGGTATATTTTAAAGTTCATTTTCGGATTCAGCACGTCAAAAAACATAAAGGGGAGCCAAATTTATACGGTTGGCCTGTGTTATTAACCAAACTAGTAAACATGTACAAACTCTTATTATCAGTACACTGGTGGAGTTATACTATTACTCGTAAACAATCTTTAAGAATTAATTAATAACGAAATACAATCTTTAAAGTATATCTGTCTACTTTCTCCTTCATTCCTCTTCATTTTCTTTAATTAAAATTAAATTCCGTGCCAATTCCGCGTTCACACTGGTAGAAATAAACAACGAAAATGTACTTCCTTGTGTAACTTTTGCGACGACCTTTCTCTGTAAAGGTTCCCTTATTTTGATCCCACTGGCGTGCGGCATGTTTACGATAGCTTTTAATTTTAAAGGGTGTATATAACCCCTGTTTACCACTTTGCTTCCTTAGACAATTGTCGAATACACTTCCATACTTACGAGTTTTGAAACGTTAATGAACGCAAGATTGAAATGAAGTTATTATTGCTTACTTACTTAACGAAAAGCGTATTTTCTTTATTTGTATTTCGTAATTAATTGTCGAACGAATTAGGTGTTTCAATTTGATCGTCTTTTGTTTTGTTTTTCTCTAAAAAAATAACTTCAGAAACTAGCATTCTTAAAAATAGTTAAACAACAAAAGATCGTTAAATTTTTTGTTACAAAAATTCTAAAACAAAATATAAAGACTTCAAAGCAAATTTCTCCTAAATGTTCTGCACGTTACAACCGCTAATGAAGTCAAAATACGCCCTCAATAATTCAACTCTGCTCTTTAATTTCTTTATGTCGCTTATACATATGTACATATATGTATATCCGTTCGCTTTTTGTTTTTTACATCGTTATTTTTATCAACGGTAGCTGTGTTCGCTTGAACTTGGTGGAAATAATTAACAGACTGCTATGTCAAACTGACGGAGCTTTTAACGCTGAGAGACATATATTGATCGACTTAAATCGTGCGATTTTCAAAATGAAGTACGCAATGGAACTATTAGCACGGTAGACTGGTTTTATTGTGCCCGACATTCATTAATTTTGGGAGAAAGAGTGTAATCGAGCAGATGTAGAAGAAATACTTTTCGAACCAATAAAAAATTGGCGGTTTTCTTACTCAAAGTTGCGTGAATAATACTAAATACTATTTCTTAAGAATGTAACTTAGTACATTTATATTGTTATTATTCATATTATCTACTATTATATTATATAGGGCGATTTACAATTAGACAACACATTTTTTTTATGAACTAAACAAAAATTCTGGGAAATTGGGAGTTAGTATTTGTAAAATATATAAATTACATACACTACCAGTCAAAAATTATTAAATTATCAAATATGCACTGAACATTTATTTATTGTACCAATACAATAGTGTAAAATAAACATAAAATAGTTACATTTTTCTTATTTAAAAACTTTATCATTAATTATCATTAAATTTTGTTCTCATCAATGTGCCCACCTTTATTTTTGATAATTGCGGCACATAACCGCGGCATCCTTTCAATTAATTTTTGCAGTGTATCTTCTGTAATTTGTGCCCAGGCTTCTTGAAGTTGTTCCCACAGTACAGTGGTGGATGATAGAGCACGTTCTCGAACCTTCCGATCCAATTCTTCCCGAAGAAGCTCTATTGGGCTGGCCATACCATTATAGAGATTTGCTCTTGCTCTTCTAGTTGACGCAGGTAATCGCCACATAATCTAGAAGTGTGTTTCGGATCATTCTCCTGTTGAAATAAAAAGTTTTCACCAAGATTTCTTAGTCCTGAAGGAACAGCGTTATTTTCTAAAATTTCCTTGTAGCCTTCTTTTCTTAGGATTCCCTCAATTTTGACGAGGTCGCCTACAGATCTTCCACCAAAACACCCTCAAATCATTACTGAACCTCCTCCATGTTTTACGGTAGGCGCAATACATTCTGGCAGTATTCTTTCTCCTGCGGATCTTCTTAAGAATATTCGCCTTTTACTACCGAAAAGTTCAAACTTCGATTCGTCTGTCCACAACACATTATTCCACTGATCAATCGTCCAATTCTTATGTTCTTTATCCCAATTTAGTCGTTTTATCTTGTTTTGCTTTCGTAGTAGTAGTTTTCGCAGAGCAATTCTTCCGTATAAACCCGCTTGCCTTAACCTTCTCTGTATCGTGGACACACTAATTGGTTTAGCACGCCCTCTATTCATTTCAGCAGCAGTTTCTGGTGCTGTTTTTTGTCTATCCCGTCTACTTATCCATATTAGATGCCGGTCATCTGCAGATGTCGTCGCTTTGCGTCGTCTAGATCTTCTTTTGTTGGAAAATGTACCACTTTCTTCAAATTTTTTAACGTTATAATCAACGGTTCTGCGATTTAATCGTAATTCTTTTGCAATTTCGCGATTACTTTTACCCGTACAATGATAAGCAATTATCATAGCACGCACTTCAACAGATAATTCCCTCGTCTTCGGCATTGCATTAAAATATTCACAATAACTCTCTATTTCATTGTTTTCGCAACAAAAGATGAACGATGACTGACATAAAATTTATTTTCCTTTTTGAATAAGACATCCTAATATTGTAATTAGTTAGTACAATAACACAATATTGGTAATACCTTTCGGAAATGCAGGTAAAACTGTTAATACTCTAGGGATTAGCCTATATAATATTTATGGTATTTTTCCAATTTATGACACCTTTACGATATATCATAAACAATTTAAGATTTTCCTAGAAATTCATATGGAATTACTTCCACTAATAATATTGCTGAATAATTATAATACAGATTTTTCGAAAGATAATCCGTATTTCAGGAAACACATAAAATTAGGGTGGGCAAATAAATATGACTGGTAGTGTACATTAACATATATCATGTGATTTTAAAAAGCTATCTAATTAAAAAAATAAATTTAAATTATATTAGTTTCCAGATTCATTTAAAATATTGAAAAACGGGTTAAATAAATCACAGTCCTTGAGTAACTTCATGGTAGAACACCCGTCCGGTAAGCGGACGACTGGAGGTTCGATTCCTAACCTAAAAACTATAATTTTTTCATTTATTTCTACCTTAATTATAACGTTTTAATAAACAGAAAATTACGAGTTTTTCGCGTTATAATAAAATTTGAAACTTCCATAAAAAGTCGACTAAATTATAGAAGCTTGACAAAATCAATTTTTTTAAGTTTCTGGATAGTCAACATCCACAATAAACTGCTTAGAATATACTGATGAAAAATGTCTATTGTTCTGATTTGTAAGTCACATTACGCCATCTAAAGCTGATCATTTATTTGAATATTACGAATCGAATGATTTATTCTATGCAATCATAAGATAACTAGCATAAGTTTCTAAAACATTAATATGAGGTGACTCAAGAGATTTTGAGATACACGTTGAACAACGCATAGCGGTTAAATGTCTACAAAGTCGACGGTTATAGTTATGCATCTGCCTCTCTCGCTATTTACCCTCAAGTCATTCACATTCGAAATCCGTTAAACTAGACGACTGTAAATAAATTTCTAAATCGTTTTCCTATATTGTAACATTAGTCTTCCCAGCAAGGCTGTAAACAATCAAGGCATAATTCTTCTTTTAAACTAAAATCGCAGCAAACCATTGCACGATGGTGTTCTGAAAAATCCATACTGATTTGATTTGATACGATTTGAAAGTAAAGAACACAGTTTATACAAAAAATGTTAAATTTTTTATTAATACAGAGTATCTCAAAATTTCCGGAACCCTCCTCATAATACTTTAAACCATTATTCAGTAACTAAATTTCTATTACTTTTTTCGTATTTTATTGAGAAACAATTCGAAATATAATTTTCGAACGTAGACCAATTTGTTGCAGAAAACTACCAGTCCAGTATCCATAGTAGTACAATATAGACCCGAGGAATATAACAGATTCGAAGCCAAAATCCATGACCTGAAACAACAGTTGGCCCAACAAGTCACAACTGGCACTCTAATGAAGACGACACAAAAAAAGTCCCTTTACGTGAGGTAATATTTTCCAGTGCTGTCGATGTTTCGTCCAAACTAAGAATGCATTGTAACCAATTCCAGAGCCTTGTTCGATTATGATCCCATGAAAGATGACGGTCTTCCCAGCAGAGGATTGGCCTTCCATTATGGTGATATTTTACATGTAACAAATGCCAGCGACGATGAGTGGTGGCAAGCCAGGAGAGTTCTTAACACTGGCGATGAACAGGGTATGGGTATTGTTCCGTCGAAGAGACGGTGGGAACGGAAACAAAGAGCAAGAGATAGATCTGTCAAATTCCAAGGTCACGCGCCTACGATTATGGAAAAGGTCGGTATTCATATGATTACGCAAGAATTTCTAATTCTAACGGTGTTACATTCTCGTGTATATTTAGCAATCAACTCTAGATAGAAAAAAGAAAAACTTTTCATTCAGTAGAAAATTTCCGTTTATGAAAAGCAAAGATGACAAGTCTGAAGACGGGTCTGATCAAGAACGTAAGTGTCTGCATAATCCTAAATGTTAAATTCCACATCAGAACGACTATTAATTAATCAGTTTATGTTTTTCAGTTTGATTAATATTCTTTTTATCATTCATTAATTACATTCTCTAAGTTATTTTATCATTTTACTTCGTTACATTTGTTTATCGTTTGTTTTTTAATTTTTTTAACCTCTAGACTCCCAATGTACCACTCCTAATTCTGCCATAGATTCCGAATCAAATCCGTCATGTAAGTAATTTTTTACTAACACTTTGGCGTTTGGATCAACTTCGTTTGGCTAAATGGAAATTTTGATTTAAATAATTCCAGGGAAACAGGAGATAAAATAAGGTAAATTATCGCATAAACAAAAATTCCATTTAGCCAAAATAAAATAACATTTATTTCTAACGATTACTTTGAATAACAGGAGAGGTTTGAACTTGGGTAATTAATTTAATCAAAAGTAAATATGATTTTAAAATTTAAATTGAAATAAACATTCAAAACAAGTTTTATAAAATTATTAAATATTTCTAAGAGGGTTATTTTGCTTGTAACATAACGAATACAGTATTATTTACTTGTTCCCCTGCTGATAATGACAACTTAGTTGTCGAAATACGTTTCCAGATTTAGACACTACAAGGAGAGTAGATTTGATCTGGATTTTTTGTATAGTAATAGAAACAACAAATGACAGATAACGATACAAACTTTATTTTTCAATACAATATCCCTGCTTTACTATATACATTTTTTCCAACACTCGGGCCACTTGCTAATATCATTAGAAAAAAAAATTGGTTGCGTGCGGAGTCAAATTTGCACCGTCTTCATCATTTCCTCGTCAAATTTCAATTTTGTACCTCCCAAGGTCTAACGTTAAATGAATCATTCAAATGTTAATAACACCCTGTTTACTATGCGTTTCGTGGGATTCACCTCCCATCAGGAAAATGATGTTACTAAGTATAACTGACGAGAGGTTAAGTTTACCTGGTGTCAGAGGTGTTATTAACATTTCGATGCTTCTTGTAATGTTCATCTAATGACAAATCGCCAAGTTAAAGTGTTCGTCCATTTACCCAGTGGTAACTGAGTTGCCTATTTTAGTGAGATGAGAGCTGTTTGTTTTTCACTCGTACATTCGTATATTTGAACGAAAGAAGGAAGAATTGCTCTTTCATCTGTATCGAAATCGCACGATAAGTCCACAGAGAATCGTTCATTAATAACACAAGTTTACTTGACGAGAAGTGAATTCCTCGAAACACAGTAAACAGGCTGTTATTAACATTAATCCTTTATCGTTCACCTAATGGCAATTCGTCAAGTCGAAAGTTATTTAAGCGAGATGACACGTTTTGTTCTTTGATTAGTCCATTCGTATGTTTGAACGAAACAGGAGAGGTATTGATTTTTCATCATGTCTCCCAAGGTCTTTGTAAGAGATGGTAGTTCCAGGATAAGTCTGGACTATATGGAAGGTGAGGTAAGATTTGACACATCGCAACGAGCATTCATGTGGAGAAAAATTATGTTTTTACTCAATAGTAAACACCGATTTATTTTTACAAAGACCTAGGCTTTAGAAAGAAGTTGACTGTAATATTGACGGTCTGTCGATTAGTTAGGAAATCTACCTGAACTGAACTTTGGATATTCTAGAATACAGTAATCCAGGATAATAAATCTGGACTATGTGAGAAGTGAAATAACACTTGATCCATCACAAGGAGCGTTCATCGTGGAGAAAAATTATACTTTTACTATATACAAGGTTTTCCAATAATAGTGACATGATTTCTTTAAAAAAAAACACTTATTGTTAAGAAAAGTTTTTTATTTAATGTGAAGTACAATCGATACAATTAAGTTCTAAATAAAACGTCATTCAAATGGCCTCCACGACTTCTTCTGCAGGAACGAATTCGATGAACCCAATTTTCGAGCACTTTTTCCACTAAATCTAGTCGTATGTCATGAATATTGAATTGTAAAGCTTGAAGAGAGTCTGGTTTATTTCGGTAGACCAATGACTTCAAATAACCCCACAAGAAATAGTCTAATGGTGTTAAATCATAACTTCTTGGAGGCTATTCAATATCATAATTTCTTGAAATAATCGAATCTCCAAACTTTTCTCGCAATAATTCTATTGTTGCATTTGCTGTGTGACACGTAGCCCCGTCTTGTTGGAACCAAATGTTGTCAAGATCAAGTTCTTCCAATGTCGGCCATAAAAAGTTGGTTATCATCAATCTATACCGCTCTCCATTGACAGTAACGGCGTTACGAGCTTCATTTTGAAAGAAGTACGGACCGATGATTCCACCATACGAAAAACCACACCAAACTACCAATTTAGGTGAATGTAATGGTTTTTCATAAATAATTTGTGGATTTTCTTCGCATCAGAATCGACAGTGTTGTTTATTTACCACACCATCCAGATGAAAGTGAGCCTCATCAGAGAAGATGATTTTCTTAAAAAAATCGTTATCGTTTTCAAGTTGTTCCAAGGCAAAATCAGCAAATTCACGACGTTTACGGTGGTCCAATGGCTTTAGTTCTTGAGTGAGAACAATTTTATAGGGATACAAACCCAAATCCTTTCTCAAAATCCGCCAGGTTGTGGTTTGAGACAGTCGCAATTGTTGAGAACGTCTTGGAATCGACAAATTACGGTCTTCAGTAACACTTGCCTGAACGGCAGCAATATTTGCATTACTTCGAGCGGTTCTTTGTCTTATTGGCACTTGAAAATTATGTACAGAAAATGTAACCTCAAAATTTTTAACAATTCGACGAATAGCGAGCACACTTGCACGATTATTACGACCATAAAATGGCAAAAGCGCACGAAAAGTTGCAATTGGAGAACGATTATTTTGATAATAAAACTGAATAATTTGTAAAAGTTTTACTTGCGTATAACTCTCCGTGATGAAATTGTAAATAAACACTTCTGAATACAATGAAAAACAAATGACAGATCATGACATATTACAAATGGCCGAAATGTCACTTCAAAATCATATCATCCCTATTGGAAAACCTTATAGTAAGCATTGTTTTGTTCTTTAGAAAGACTGTAATATCGACAGTCCTCCGGTTAGTTAGAAAATCTCTTAGAATTGGGATTTGGATATCCCAGAACACTGTAGCCAACTCTTTGCCCCTAATACTTTACGTAATGGTAAGCATCCTTTGTTCTTACAAAGACTCTGACATTAGAAAAACTGTACTATCGGCAGTATTCCGATTTGTTATGATATTTCCCAGATTTTGAAGTATTGCCCACGTTTAAGCCTCTCTCACGTTGTTTATTAGTTTTTTAACAATTATTTTATTAATAAAATGACGTAAAGTCATTAGGTGTGATGTGATGATTTTATTTTTTCTCTTTTTAGGTTATGTCGAGTTTTATATGTAAAACTTTGATTCAATACAATAACTTGTATTTTAAAAAATCTTTAAAATATTTCGATATATTCCAGGAATAGTTATAAATAATACACTGTAAAATAGCTTATTTAATTTTACATCTTGTGGTGTACATTTTTAATCATTTTCAGTGATTACATATCCGTTATTTTTTTTTTGTTTAGTGTTTCACATTCATATTTTCACAGTCAGTTTATCTTTTCAATATTAACGCTTATTTTTTACTTACTTACGCAAATGTTTTTATTTAAAATTTCCGTATATACACAACATTTTATGTAAATAATGTGGTTTGGTCTGTTTTAATATCATTGTTGTCACAACTTCTTGATGTGTACTTTTTTCACATTATCACACATTGTAAATAATCTTACGTCCTTGTGGGAATAGATAGATGTTATTTTCCTAGGAAACAAACGCGAGAATTGGTCAAAGCGACAACAAATTAGAGTTTTCTTCTAATGCGGAAGTTACAACAAACTAATTCAATGGTTTGGATCAGAATTTTCGTGGTAACCCTTGGTAATCGACAAATCGAATCGTACTTCTTAAAACGTTTATTTTTAATAAATCCAGTTAGCCTAGACTTTCAATTCTAACCCAACACACTGGTGATTTCTTTAAAAAATTGACTCCGTAAGCTATCATCTAATAAATATACGCAGAATCTTATAAAGTAACTCCTATAGACTTCTGGGTTTCCGGGCTGGAACCGCGTCACTAGTATATCTGCCGACGTTTCGTACCCATTTGTATAGGACATCTTCAGGGCTGAACTACTGCACTGAAACTGAACAGTTTCAGTGCAGTAGTTCAGAGAGAAGATGTCCTACACAAATGGGTACGAAACGTCGGCAGATATACTAGTGACGCGGTTCCAGCCCGGAAACCCAGAAGCAGATAGCATGGACCACGACCGCGGAAGTCTACGTACCAAATTAACTCCTATAGAGCCTAGGATCATCTTCAGGATCATAGAAAATAAACACAGTCAGTCAAGAACAAATATTTTAATAGTTTTAGTCCCAAAAATTGCGACGACAATTAATGTATTTTGTTATTTTGTGATAGTAAGAAAAGAAAATTTTTTTTTCCCATTTTCAATATTTATTTTTCGTGATTTATAAAATGAAGTCCAAACTTTTTTATAAAAAAATATTATACGAGGTGTGATCAATTATTCCCAATAAAAAATTCAAACTTCATTTTATAAAAGAATATTATACGAGGTGTGATGAATTATTCCCAATATACATAATAATAATAACTTTATTTCTGCCCAACATCCATCGAAACGTTGTTTTAATCTAATATAAATGTATTAACTCAATGGTCGAAATTGTCAATAAAAAAAAAATAATTGCACGAAAATGTTCGCGAGTTAATTCCATTTTTTCGCTGACAAAATTTTCAAGTTACTGTCAACAATAGAAGTAGCGACCGGATAATAAAACTCTCAAGGTAAATATATTGTCAAAAATAACAAACTTCACGATGCAATCATCAGATCGGAGGCAATACAATACTAACAGAGTTGCCAGTTCCCGAAATATAAACGGCTACCCTCGTACAATAAATATTTGTACAAAATTTGTTTTAAAACTACATCATTTTACTGGGTGATTGCTTTTTTGTCACCAAATTCGAAAATTATACAGAATTCAAAGTCATACCAAACTTCTATTTAGAAATAATCCAAACGTTAGAGTTGGAAGATTCGATTTTGTTTGCTTTCCATTCAGTACTACACTAAAGAAATACGTCAATACGTCCCCCCTTTTATAGTTTTCCCAAAATATAGTACACACAAACACACGCCAGACTTGCAGTGAACATTGATTGATTTCCGTATTGTTTTACTCCCCAACAGGATCACTCTCACGATTTGTTTTTCTTACAGCTTTCATGCTGTGTTATACACAAGAGGACGCGAACGCAGAAGGTACAGTATCACATTTTATGTTCTCTTAAAACAAAAAAAAAATAAAACATGCAAATTATGAGACGCGGTGTATTTTGGTTTACTATATAAATTTTTCTTTTCGCTTCTTTCTGTGTTCCATAGTACAGGTGAAATATTATATCGTGTAGAACTACCGTACATGGAAGAGATCACATTAATTTATCTGGAGAATAATGATAATTATGACGACTATAGTAAGTGTTAGTGTTGTGACTGCATGGCGACGCCATTAAATTATTATTATTATTATTATTATTATAACTCTCTGTCTATTTCTTTCTCCCTGTTCCCACATGTTGATTTGTTTTCGTTTTTGGTTTTGCAACTTACTTATTGGCATTTAAAAAGATCATTACACATTCACTTTCACGTTTTTGACTAACAAAATATATCATTAATTCGCTTTTAATGTGTGCTAGCTTTGCTGTTCTGCTTTGTTGAAATAGGGGAAGCGATACGGGAGGGACATATACAGGGGAGAATTAAAAAGTTCCACACGTCGAAATAATTGGAAGAAAACGAATTTCATTACCGCAGCCTTTAATATAAACCTCCTCAAAGGATACGTCCAACAGACGCTTCGTAGATCCAGTTGATAAAATACACATAATCCAAAAATTCTTTAACGTTATTAAAATCTGGACTAGCAGAATACTGCTACCTAAACTCACTACCTATTTTTTTATATGGAAATCAAGCTTTAAAGATAATCGATTTGAACAATCAAAAGTTCACATTTTGACACGGTTTTTTTAAAGATTTTGTTTTGCCAGGATTATATCAAAATAAGCACCTAAATTTTGATATTAAAATCGTTTTTAGAATCTTTGAAAATACTAGTACGTAACTTTTTATAAATGTATAATAACTTTTGGAAAATGACAATTTTTGCGAGTATACCCCTTTGGAAAAAATTGAATTTTTGGTCAAAATGAAAGTTTCTAATTTAACCTTGGTAAATTGGTAAGAAACTGGTTATAAAACGGGAGAATTCAAATTTATTCCATTTTATAGTAAAAATCATTCAAACTTTAAGGATTTTTGACCTCGACATCCCAAAAGTTCAAATTTTGACGCGATTTTTTGAGTTTTCCATTGTATCAGGATTGAACCAAAAGATTCAGATAAATTTTGATTTCAAAATCATTTTTCGGAGGTTTGAATATGTCGGCATACGAACATTTGTTAATGCACAATAATTTTTTTTGGTCAAAATAAAAGCTTCTAATGTAACCTTGGTAAATTTGGTAGGAAACTATCTGCTTCAGGGGTTTGGGTTTCCGGGTTGGAAACGTGTCACTGGTATAACTGCCGACGTTTCGTACTCACTCATATGGGATATCTTCAGGGTTCAACTACGGCTTCTGTCTGTCGCACTGAAACTTGTGTAAGTCGGTGGTGGACGGGTTTATATATGGGTAATGGGTCATGGGTCAACGAAGCGTTACGGTTGCGGTTGGGTTGTTTGGAGATGCAGGATTGCCAGGCGTTGTGTAGGGGGTAGCCATCATCACGGTTAAAGTTATTGGAGTGCATAGAGATCTCTATAGATTCGCGGATTTTTGAGACCATTAGTAATGGTTAGTACGGGGTAGGATCTTTGTAGAATTAAATTGGATATGGTGGCCGGTTTCCAGCCTATGCTCGGCAAGTGCAGAACCATATCCAATTTAATTCTACCAAGATCTTATCCCGTACTAACCATTACTAATGGTCGCAAAAATCCGCGGATCTAAAGAGATCTCTAAGCACCCCAATAACCTTAACCGTGATGATGGCTACCCCCTACACAACGCCTGGCAATCCTGCATCTCTAAACAACTCAGCCGTAACGCTCCATTGACCCATGATCCATATATAAACCCGTCCACCATCGACTGACACCAGTTTCGGTGCGACAGACAGTAGCAGTAGTTGAGCCCTGAAGATGTCCCATATGAGTGGGTACGAAACGTCGGCAATTATACCAGTAACGCGGTTCCAGCCCGGAAGCCCAGAAGCAGATAGTATGGACCACGACCACGGAAGTCTACATACCTGGTAGGAAACTAGTTCTAAAACGTAACAATTCAAATTTATTCCATTTTATAGTAAAAATCATTTAAACTTTAGAAATAATCCATTGAGGCCTTCAGATGTTTCATATTTTGATTTGATTTCTCGTGCTTTTCAGATTTAAATTTTGACTTCAAAATCGTTTTTAGAACCTTCGAAAGTATTAGAACGCGATCATTTGTTAATGTACGAGTACTTTTTGAATAATACCATTTTCTACAAAAAAGAATTGAGAATTTGGTTAACATAAAAACTTTAAGAGAAGATATAGTCTTCGTAGTTCGTATAAGAGTAATTCTAAACAAGAACAATACATACTGACTACTTTTTTATCCAAATTTTTGTATTCTTTTTACGCATTCAAAAGTTAACATTTTAATAAACGAAAGTCTTGCAGAAACACATTAGAATTGTAAACATTTTATTAAAAGAAAATACATATGGATCATAAATATAATTTCTTCCATTATGTTTCCCTATTTGACCGATATAAATATAACCTAACTACAGGAAAATTATTGAAGACTTCGTCTATCTTCTGAACTACAAACCCTTTTATTTAAAGTGCCGAAATTTTCTGTATTTGGATTAATAATTTTGCGGTCTGAATTGGATATATAACAGGAAAAAATATCAACCCAAGTTGAATTTACTTTTAATGCAACCAGCGTAAACAACAACCAGAGTAATAAATCAATGTTGTTTTGATTATGAAAAATAATCTAGTTCGAAAGAATGAAACGAAAACACTACAGCCTCAGTAATAATCCCTAAAATATATAACGACACCACATATTTGTTTTTAGCATACGATCATTTCTCATGCAAACTACTCTAAATATCTTGGATTTTTTGTTGACATAACTGTATAAATTTTAGGCGACTTTGAGGTTTTGCTGCCTTTCCATTTTCTTTTTGCCTTAATCTAATTCAGAGGGTCTCTAGCTTTTTCATTAAACGCAAAACAGGCACGAAAATAACACCGTTTATGTATGTACTTTCCAAGATATATGTCGACAAAACAAAGGCTAGACATTGTGGCGCCAACGAACTAAATTACCGTATTCCAGCGAATAGAAATTGACCTTATTACCTAAAGAAATAGAACTTGGTGCGGCGCGATACATCGATGTAATTCTGCAATGATTAATTTTCACAAAAAAATCGGTTATTTAATAATTAAAAGCTTATTTCAAACGTAATGTGGTTTTCGAAGAATTATATTAAAAAGCAGATTCGTTTCACTTTCATTTTAACTTATTTTGTAAGTCAAAGTTCGTAATCAATCGGTTCGTTTAACTAATTTAATAAGTTTTAAATTGGAGTATATAGTAATTAATAACTATGCATCCCAACAGTGATTTTCTGGCAAAAGTCGATTTTTATATTTCGTTTATTGCTTATTTGCAATTGTACAATTGATAGGACTTTTGGAATTAGGTAAAATTTGCGTGTGGTGCTCTCTAAATATTTTTGCTATGTCGTTTGTGTCTTAGATGCAATTCCCACAATTCTTTTAGGGTGTTCTATTTATGAATGTCAATAACAATTTCTGCAAAGCCAATTTGACCCAAGGTTACGTTAATAAGACCTAGAATATCAATTCTTAATCAATATACTACTGTGGGCAAAAAATGGTAAGATTTAGTTCATAATTTTTAAATTCTTAATTTATTCTTCCAAATCTATTTCGTCCCCTTCTAAGAAATCCCCCCTGGTCCCAATACACTTGTGCCAACGTTTCTTCCAATTCTCGAAACAGTTGTTAAAGTCAATTTCAGGAATAGCCTTCAATGCGCGTAACGATTCACGTTTAATGTCTTCAATTGACTCAAAACGGTTTCCCCGGAGCGGCCGTTTGAGTTTTCTGAATAGCCAGAAGTCACACGGAGCTAAATCAGGTGAATACGGTGGTTGCGGCACGATATTGGTTGAAAATTTGGCGAAAAACTCACGAAGAATTAATGCAGTATGCGACGGTGCATTATCGTGGTGCAAAAACCAAGAGTTATCGGCCCATAATTCTGGCCTCTTTTTACGAATAGCATTTCGCAAACGACGCATAACACTCAAATTGTATTCTTTGTTGACAGTTTAGCCGGTCGGAAGGAATTCGGAGTGCACCACACCTCGATAATCGAAGGAAACTGTCAACATAACCTTGATTTTTGACTTGCTTTGACGTGGTTTTTTGGGCTTCGGCTCACCTTTGATAAGATATTCGGCCGATTGATCGTCTGTTTCCGGGTCATAATCGTAGATCCATGATGCCGTTCATTTTGTCTCGATAGTCGGAAAGTATTGTTTCACAGACGTCAATGCGACGCCGTTTTTCGAAAAAATTGAGTGATTTTGGAACAAATCGTGCTTCCACTTTTCTTAAGCCCAAATGATCTTTCAAAATGGTTTTCACTGATCCTTCCGATATTCCAACGATGCCAGCAAGGTCTCTATTCTTCCAAGGAAAATGAATATGTTCTTTTCACATTTTTTCGCAACTGCTTTTTAATAATTGATTATTAATGTTGAACAAATGTCCGGTTTCACAGTAGGAATACGTACGATTATATATATGTATTTTAACGCATGCAAACAATACGTACGAAAACCCGTCGTAATCAACAATCCATCGTTTTCAGGCATCTTCGCGTCATTGACATGATGCAAGCGATCGACAAGGCTTGCACGCGTTTAACGCCTATCGGTTCCCGTCGCTGGTTACGAGAATTGTTCAGTCTTACTGATTGCTTGCTCAAAATATGCTTTTTTTCTCTTGTATTTTACGCATTAATTTTAATAGGGTTTAATTCCACAATAATCTATTTTAGTACAAATTATAACAAGGTTTCTTGAATTTTTTCTTTGGAAAACGTTGAGTTACGTCATATATTGATTAAGTAAGTAAAGAAGTGAAGAGACTCTTCCCTTTTAAACGCAAAAAAAGCCCTTTATGTCTTTTATATATCTATATTTAGATTCTGCATAGAGCAGCACCTTTCTAAGTGATTCAACTTGTGTGCCACTTCATTTAAAGTCCTTAGATTCTGACAAAGATTTCTTTAGGCCTCCAACGAACCGGGGAGCTGTTAAATTTTTCGTACTTTTCTTTGGGCATTCTTTCAAACAGTAATAAAAGAATGTTTTTCTTTAATCGACATCTGTCTCTGTTTCTTCTCTTTTTATTTAACATTAAAATAGATATCTATCACAAGTCTTTGTACACCGCGTGAATACAGAATATCGTCAAATGGTAATATTCCACTATAATAAAGTATTTGGCAATGTTAAAAGTGCTCTAAAAACCCCTAATAACAATATGAAAACTGTTATTTTGGATTTATTAAATATTCTAGCATCGAGTAATCACAAAACGTTTCGTAAATTTCATTTTTATATGATTTTTTTATTGTAAACCATAAGTTTAGATCGAATTCGGTGAATCCTCTGCATAATATCTTGTATTTGCGTAAAATAAGCATTTTTTGCAAAGATGAGTAGGTATGTCTGACAATAAATATCCAAATTTCTCGACAAAGCATTTCTGCAGCAGATTGAAAAAAAATATTCAAAATATCCTTAACTGAAATTGTACCGTGAAATAAGCGTCCAAAGATTTCGAACGATCAGAGTTTTACTGGTACAAGTGCCATGAGTTAAAATTCATGAATAAATTCGCTGAGGATAGCCGTTTTCGTGGGAATGCGTTGAGACTCGTAGAGTAATACTTGTGAGATCGTAGACAACAGGTATCCTACGGTTCGTATGTGAGTGGGGAAGACCACGATTGGCATGGTGTTCCCCCAGGGTCTATTCTGGGACCCTTGTTGTTCATAATCTATATAAACGATTTACCCAGTGACAGGACTATATTGTTTGCGGATGATACAACTTTTCTGGGTGAGAAATAATGAAGTAGGTAATATCGATGCTGTTACCGATGTACAGTAGCAGTCAAACACATGGTTTGATGCAAATAAATTGATCCCGAATGTTACTAGGACATGTTCCGTGTTTTGAGAATAGATCTGCTAATGGCTTGACGAGTGATGAGTTTCTTGGGTAATGAATGCTATAACATTCAATTTTTAAAGCCTATTTATTATTCATGTAATTTAATATAAACTTAAATATGTCCAAACGGATTTCGGATATTACAACTTGTTTTAAAAATAATTGACAGTCCTTTTTTGCAACTGTCAACGAACGTGTCAAGAAAACATTTTCAAATTCTCTTGATGTTTTCCTAATGTACTTTCTTTCCGATATGAAATTCTATTCATACGGCTATTTCCGTGGAATTTTAGCTAATTGCACGTGTTCTTTGATTGCGCTCGTTTAGAATCTTTGAACACCTATTTCTAGATATAATTTCAACAGTTCAGGAAAGCTTGAATATTTCTTTCAATCTACTACTCTAAATCTGATTATTTAACCTAAGGATTTTTTTGTGTACTGTTGTGAACTTGCAATATTATCAGAGATGTGTTTACTTTCGCAACTCATTTTTGTAAAACCACCAGATACTTATTTTTCACAATTATATGATGGTATGAAGAGGATGTACCGAATTCTTTCTAAATTTATGGCTTACAATAGAGAAAGATGTTATAAAAACGAGGTGTACGAAAACATTTGATGTTAGAATATTTAACAAATTCTCTTGTAGTCGTAATAATAAATAATAACAATCTTCATATTATTATTAGAGGTTTTTTGAAGTTGTTAAATGGAGGTAAATATACTTTATCATTGCTGGATGTTCACACTTAATGATATTCAATCACGGGGTGTACGAACACTTTTGTAACAGACTGTATATTATTCTTAATATTCGAGGCCATGTTCAAAAGTACCGTGAAAATTTATATACGTGGAAGATCTCGTTTAAGTAAGAAGAATATAACAACAAACAGTCTTGTACCTTTCAATTCTACAGTCATGAAAGTTTGAAATGAGGTGTAACAAAAACAAAATATTCTGTTTTACGGAGGATTGAGACAACGGAGTGGAGTGTAAACTTCATTTTTACAACCTACGAAAGTGTTATTTAACAATAAAGTAATTATATTTGAATTAAGATCATTACAGTTTGATCTGCTAAAATTATAAATCAAAAAATGCAGATATAAAACGTTAAAGTTTGCATACACATTGAAATTGTAATTATCTCACCCTTCTTTGCCTATTAAGTAGACTATGATCGTATTCCACTCTTACTGCATATTTCTCAAAATAAACTAAAAAAAGCTCGATCACTAAGGTTGATATATAACCCCTTTCCACATTAACTTTTGTAAATTCTGTATACGCATTTCGACAACCAAGTTGTCATCATCAGCAGATAAGTGTACATCTTGGTTTTGAGCGGTGTGGATCGCGTACGGAGTTTGATTTTCGTACAGTTGCTTTTCGCCGTGTTTTACCAGGTCCGACTCTGTAACTAATTATCTGCTGATGATGACAACTTGGTTGTCGAAATGCGTATACAGAATTTACAAAAGTTAATATGGAAAGGGGTTATATATCAACCTTAGTGATCAAGTTAATCAACCACAAGCTCCATCAAACTCAACTAAAAAAATCTCTTTTGCTGGTGGTTATATTTGTATCGTGCGCTATTTCGACCTATACGGCTTCAATAATTCGAAGAACAGCAAGGTTAGCACCTCTATTAAATAAAACAAGACTTTTAAAATACTTCAATACATTGCGTTCCAATCATTTGCTAGAAGTCGATGCATTTTTTTTTTTGAAATTTTTGTAACGCTTTGGCTAAAACAAATCACCGCATAACATCAACTGATACGTTTCTTCATATGTATTCACATAATTTTGATAGTTATAATCTTTGGCAATTTTAGTTTTTATTTTTTGGTTTACACGTTTCGTTTGTTTGGAATTAGTGGTGGCTTTTCCACAGGGCACCTACACCATGGTGGTCCACTTAAAATGACGATTTCAAATTGCAGCAAAACTAAATAGAAATTTAAAATTTCGATCGTGTAAAGTTACATTTCAATGAGATATATGTGGTAATAATATTTTATAATATTCACAATGATGACACATCCAAGTCAACATGCATTTCTTTAAATGGAAGATTATTTTTGCACTCCTTTTGAGACATAATTTTTTGTATATTTTATTTGATATTTCAAACTTGAACATTTTTAGTTTACATTCCATTTTACGTAGGAACTAAATTGCGCATTAACACGAAACACTGTTTTATCTTTCTTTTTTGCTAAAGGTTTCAGATACACAACAAAAATGGGTGTTATCTAATTCAATCTTGCGAATGCTCTTTGAAAAAATAATTACAATGGCTGTTTGGGTATATACATTGTTTTATATTAGGTGCGCAACTAAGTTCTCGCTGTTTTTCAAGAGATGGCTCCAGTAGTAAGTGCTGGTCGATTGTAACAAAACCAAAACGTCATGAACCAAGCTTAGACATATGGTAAACAAACCGCTTTGACACATTAGTGATTTTGTTTTTGCGTCATATACTTTTGGTTGTGTGAAAATATCGATTTTGTGCCAAATAATCGTAATTTGCGGAAAGTGTTGCTTTTCTTCTTTCATTCGAAGAAAACGGCGGCTGAAGTGCATTGAGAACTCCAAAAAATTTACGGGGATGCTGCTCTAAATGAAACAACGTGCCATGATTGGTTCTGTCGCTTCAAACACGGTGATTTCGATGTTGACGACTGTTCGCGTGAAGGAAGACCAAAATCTTCGAAGACGCTGAATTGGAGGCATTGCTCGATGAGGATCTGTGCCAAACGTAATGCTTCAGCATTAGGAGTTACCCGCCAAGCCATTTTCCAGCGATTGCATGCGTTGGGAATGATTCAAAAACAAGGAACTTGGGTTCCTTATGATTTGAAGCCAAGAGACGTTGAGCGTCGTTTTTTCGCTTGTGAACAACTGCTCCAGCGGCAAAAAAGGAACGGTTTTCTTCATCGCATTGTTACGGGTGATGAAAAATTGATTCATTACAGCAACCCAAAGAGAACAAAATCATGGGGACTGCCCGGTCATGCTTCTACGTCGTCGGTTCGGCCGAATATTCATGCTGCGAAGGTTTTGCTGTGTATTTGGTGGGACCAGGGCGGTGTTATTTATTATGAGCTGTTGTAACCCAACGAAACCATCACTAGGGAACGGTATCGAACTCAGTTGATGCGATTGAGACGAGCACTGCGCGAAAAGTGGCCACAATACGAACAGAGGCACGAAAAAGTGATTTTACAGCATGACAACGCTCGGCCTCACGTTTCCAAACCCGTTAAAACCTACTCAGAAACGCTCAAATTGGAGGTCCTACCCCACCCGCCATATTCCTCAGATATTGCGCCGTCCGATTATTACTTGTTCCTTTCGATGGCACATGGTTTGGTTAATCAGCAGTTCCGCTCATATGAAGACATCTCAAAATGGCTTGATTCGTGGATAGCCTCAAAAGACGAGCACTTCTACCGTGACGGTATTCGAGCTCTGCCAGAAAGATAGGAAAAAGTTGTCGCTAGCGATGGGCAATATTTTGAATGATTCATTTATAATCATTTTTTCACAATAAAGTTGCATTTTCATCAAAAAACAGCGAGAACTTAGTTGCGCACCTAATACGAAAATAAGAGGTCTTTATAAAAAATTTTTGATTGGATCCAAAATATTTTTATGCTATATTTGAATAGATTATTTCAAAATTAATAAATTTTTTTTAATTTAAAACCTAAACATGTTTCGAAAACTAAAATCTAATGCGTTTGCATTTTTTTTAAACATCTACAGACGTTCAATGTGAATTAAGTAAACTATTCTTCTTTTTTGAAATAGGTCAAAATTTAATAAGGATTTAGAAATTTATTTCCAAATGAAGCTCAACTAAAAGACAATCCAGTAGCCTAAGATTAATTGGTTACACTTTAAAGAATCCATACAAGTAACATATTTCATCAAAAGAATAATTTTTCATCATTGCGGCTTGAACTTCCATGTTTTCTCAGATGAATACCAAGCCACCATAAAAATAGTTTGCATCTTCATAGTTAAGTCTATCAAGATGATGGTTTCGGGTAAGTCCCGAGTACCCAAAATTACTCCGAGATACTTTTACTGCCAACTCTTGGAGATGCCAATCCCTCTGTAGTTTCCTCCTGCATATAAAACTACTTTTGTTTGTTTTATGCAGATTTACACTCTTGCACCTTTTAAATTCAGAGCCTATTGCATATTATCCTTGTACTCTTAGAATTATTCCTGGATTTTGATAACCCAGTTATATACTACATAGAACATGATATTCTTTTCCACTAAAGAACACTCAGTTTGCCCATAACTTGCTACAATAAAGAGGACAGCGTTTTCCTATAAGAGAATATCTTTTCATAACCAACTTTCAAACTGTTTCCTTTATTTGTAGTAAAAGTACACATTTGGATGATTCATTTCGTTACTTACTACAAGTTCAAAAAACACGATAATCTTCTTCTGATGAATATTTGCTACTGGTGATGCTTGAGGTGTATCCATAGTTCGGGACTCAAACTGTTTTCTCATTTTTGCACCAAATTTTTGTAAACAATTTGGTGCAAAAATTGGAAAATGGTTTGAGTCTCGAACTGTGTATGTGTGTGTCTTGAATTGTCGATTCACTAATTCACTAGATTCAATAGTTTTTAAAAATGAAAGACCTATTCGCAACTTTTTATAAAATTTCAAATGCCCAACCTTGCCCCAAGTCGCTTGTTTTTTTGCAAAACAAACTTTGAATTGTCAGCTGTCGTAGGCAAAGTATAAAGATGCGAATAACTAGCAGTTGTAAAAATGAACTTCATTTGTTCGGAAAAAAGTCGTGTCATTTTTCCCTACAATCCAATTGAAGTGAACCTAAATTTTATAAAAAATAAATTATTCTCTTTTCTAGAATAATTGATTTATGAAAGAAACAATTTGTAATTTCAAATATATTATTTTAATACAAAAGACAGTAATATCATTTGATGATTTGATACTTTTAGAAGAGACAAATTTATTAGTTTTGAAGGTGGTTCGCCACCTTTGCTGTTCATATGCTTTCTTATTAAAGAAGGTCTTCATTATACATTCAACTGTATTCACAAGCAAATTTCGCTATTTGTTCGTACTTTAATAGGTGGAAGTAGATGTAAAGATATTTTTCTCATGCTTTAGTTGGTGGAAGTAGACATAAAGATGTTTTGTCCAAGCATCCAGAGCAACTTTAAACTAAAAGTACAGCACTGAGTATATCAAAAACAGCTCTTAATTGATACAGAAGTACTGTAAACTGATAAACTTCTTCTAATAGTTTACCTGTTCGGTAGTTGATTAGAAGCCGTTTGAGTATGTTCATTATCAGTTTAGAGTGGTTCAGAATCGATTAAAATCTGTTCATTTTTATTCCTAATCAGTTCAAATCTGTTCTCGATGTCTGGACAAAGCATTCTTAAATCTACTTCTGAAAAATTTCTCCACGCTGTGTCCCAACTTCGCATCCCTAACGATGTAAAGCGTAAAATTATAATTTATCAGATAATATACGCGTAATCATCTGCGTAACAAGCATATATGAATCCCAACTCAAATTTTGAGGTTTTTCGCAAAGCCCATTTGGTAAATAAATATTCGCAGAACACTTGAAAATTCAATATATCACAGCTTCTGAGAAGGTATTTATTTTTATTAAAAACCATTATATAAATATTATAAATTAAAGTCTCTGGAGTTTAATGCAAGCTAAAATAAAACAAAATCGCATTCCATTAAAAAAAATACAAGTTTCGATGTGACATCATGCAAAATTCTATGCGAGTCCTTTGGTAATTCCATCAAATTTTATTTAATTTAACTGTAATTTGAAATTGTCATTCAAAATGGTTCACTGTATATAAAAGGATTATGTTTACGTGGAAGTATATACATTAATGAGAACTGTACAATTTTGGCAATACGTTGGTATTATAAAAAGATGAAAAGGTAAAATTAAATCGCTCGCTGTTTTTGGTGCTTTGTATTCTGCTCCAAATTGTGAACACGTAAAAGTGCCTATACATGGGGATTAATTTCGTTTGTAGTACTATAGAAATGAAAACTAATTCAATTTTTTATTTTTTAAAATTCACAAGAAACAATGATAATTTTGTAATTGCGTTTTCAAATTCACTTTGTAGGTTTATAAAGCTTTCGCAAATTTTTATTAATGCACTTGTATAAATTAATGTTTTCCCTATATACATGGTATTTCAAAATTACGGAACAAAGTACAATAAAAATAATAATAAACTTGTATTCTAAAGTCATTCTTTTCAAAGCTACCTTTGATTTAATTTTGTACGTCTCTATTCTGATTAGCTTTCTTCAATCCCATTATCTTATCTCTGATATTGACAGTTGTGTTTAATTTTGTAGCATTTCACATTATATCTATAGATTTGATTGATGTGGAGTCAACAAATGTGATTCCATTTTATGGTGAAATTCACAAAATTCTGTAACGATAGTGTTGTCCCAAAAAAGTTCTGAATTCGTCATTGCAAAATTTAAAAACATTTGTAAATGGAAAATATATGGCAGATGAAAACTAAAATATGTTATTGTAGCAGGGCTTTAGATGTACTGCAAGAATCAAATGCTAGATAATTTTGGTCGATTTCCTAGTAACTATAATATCAGTCAATCGTCAAGAAGTGGAAAAATTTCTACCTTAAATATATGAAGAAATATTAACCCAACCCACACTACCGTACATCTTTACAGAATGTATTACCACAGAATTTCCCAAGCCTCTAAACTATCGTTAATTAATTGACAACACTCAAAACTGCTAATTTTTAATTACAATCCTACTGAGTCATATTTTACAAGAAATGAAATCGTTCTGATTGCAATTCTCGCCTCTGCGCAGATGAATATTCGTAGTCATTCCATATATTTCATTTGTCGTGAGGTAATTGGACTTAATTGAATCAGCTATCCAACCAGCACGATTACGTTGCAACATATTTAGATAATTTTTGGAAACATTCTGAAAATGTTCCTATTCAAATGGAATGTGTTCTGAATATCTGGGGAAACTAGAAACTTTTAAAAAAATCAGATGTTTCGCAAATGTTATAAGCTATATACCCAAGATATCCGAAGGTAGATGAGACAAAAAAGTTTTATTAGGTGAAGAAACAAAGAAGCAGTTGGATAATCCGCGAAAGAAGTCAAAAAATCATACTATTCACATAAGGGAAGCGAAGACAGTCAAATATATAGAAGTTATAACACAATGTCTGAAAATAGACGAGTTAAAAACTCTGAGGAGAAAGAGATGGATGCCCTAAAAAAAGATCATGGGGAGAGGTTAAGAACTATTTCTGTCAAAGCCTCATTTAGGTGAACTATAAAATTTAAAAAGTAAAACGTAAAGGTGATCAAATAAACCACGCCTCATCGCTAGCCCCACTCTTGTTTTATAATCATTACCTTTTCATAGGCTTATGACCACTTCGTGACTTCCCACTTCGGGACTTCTTACAAATATTTCCCATTTCGTGACACTACCTAAAATGATACCTTCGGCGTCTCCCATTTCGGGACGCGATATTAAAGGAATGCTATACATCATAAACATAGACAAAACAACTACACATTTGAGATAAAAAATTGTTTTATTTACGTCAATCTAATTTTAAATAAGAAAATGTGTCAAATATTTACACAATATCACAGAATTATTTCAATTAAAAACCCAACCCAACCCAACATTAGATTTCCCTATAATAAAGTCAGAAACACTTTTAGATATAGCCTAAAAATGCAAAAGGACATGACAATTAAACCATTATCTAGTCTAATCCCTGATACGCTCAATGCTCCGGTATAGGTGTCACCAAATGGGAACGCTAGAAGTAATCAAAAAGGGTTGAGTCATGAAATGGGAACAAAGCAGGTAAAATTTCGCCGTGTCACGAAATGGGAAGTCCCGAACTGGGAAGACACCTTTTCATAACTATATTTGAGTACTCAATGTCTTACGAATACATATTTTCATATCCAAAAAATCCAATTATGCGCCTTTCGTTACTCAATTAAAAAGCAAGCTGTATTTATATAATTTAAACCACATCAAGATTTCAACACAAACTCACTTCTTTTTCAACTAGAACAAGTAAATGGTGACGTGTTTTCAAATGAATGTGTGGTGCATCGGTGCCACGCTAGATTGCATTTAAGGGTTTTGAAATCATAGTGCGCCAGCGATTGACAAGAGCGTCTTAAAATCGACAAACAAAAATTTATTCTTTGGATATTGCTTCCAAATTTTGATATTCGAACCCTAACATATTTGTATTCAAAATTTACAGTTCTCTTAACATTTATCGCAAGAATCCCATTATTCGTTTTATTTTTTAATTACATAGCTATGTCATTTTATAATTTCCAACAATAGACATTGCCGAGATTCCATTGATTGTGAATATGAGTCATTACTGCGCTTCCCATTGAAGTAAAAATAATGTAGAGTATACAAAGTGATGCAAGCAGACATTTGAAACGTGTCAGTTTACATTTGTACGGAATAAGACGGAAGTAAAAGCACTTTGAACCGAAACCTATCTCACCCTTAACGTGTGTGCAAAGTCTTTGTACTGTATCAGTGGAATAACGATTCATAATTACGTTCAATGGGGACCTTAGGCACTGTGAATGTGCACACAGCCAAATCATAACAATTAGAGGTTCTGCATTAACATAGACTAGTCGTACTTTGAGTTGATATAAGTAAGTAGATGTTGTGGTTGTGAGTTATTATTAATTACACTTTTCTTTTAAATATGTTTACGTTACCATTACGAAACATTATGATGTTATTTTGCGACTTAGCTGAACTTTTTCAATTTCGTAACGATTTGTTTTTATGATTTCCATTTAATATGAATTTCTTTTCATTTTTTGGTCGTGTAAATTGTTCTCTACAGCTTCTTTTTTTAGGGTGAAATTTGTACATACATACATATGTGTTATTTTGCGGAACGGGTCGCCACAGCGACACGCTCTCAGAATATGAGTGCCCGTGTTCAAATGCGTTAAGTTTCACTGAAAAATGCAATTACGAGTGCGTTGCCTCCTTATGTGCGTAAAAAGTTAATGAAGATGATACGAATGAACAGAAACGCTGGTAATAATACCTCGAGATGTTAAATTGATTTTATTTCGTTGTGTTGTTCATATTGTATTTAATCGAATTCTATTTTGTAATTGAATGAATTTAGTATCATTTAAAAATTGATTTTTGCAATTATTTATCGTCTAAATTCGAACAAAACGATTGGAATGATTCGTCGTAGTTTCTGATGTCAATTTGTTATATATTCTCTGCCCGGAAAGGAATAAAAAAAAGTCTAAATTTAAAAAAATATAAATATTTATTCTGCAAAATAGTCTCCATTTACATCAATAGTTTGTTGCCAACGGTCTGGAAGCTGAAAAATTCCCATTGAAAAGAAATCTAGGTTTTGACGGCTCACATATTGCTCAAGCACTGCTATTACAGACTCCCGGTCAGGGAAGTCCCTATTTTTTAAGTGATTGTCTAAACTTCGGAAAAAATGAAAATCAGTTGGCGAAAGGTCAGGTGAATAAGGTGGGTGAGGGAGAATTTCGTAACCAAATTCCGAAAGTTTTTAGATTGTCTGTCGTGCAACATGAGGTCTTGCATTATCATGAAAAAGTATGGGTCCATGTCTATTGACTAGTGAGGGCTGCAAGCGGCTCAATTTTCCATGCATAGTTTCTAGTTCGGCACAGTAGGACGCTGCCGTGATGGTTTCACCAGGTTGTAAAAATGAATAGTGAATAATACCCTTACTGGTCCACCATACAGTCACCATAATCTTTCGCGGGTGAAGTGATGCTCGTGCATGCTGTCTTGGTGCTTCACCTCGATCTAACCATTGTCCTGACCGTCTCCGATTATCATAAAGTATCCACTTTTCGTCACACGCTACCACTCGATGAAGAAACGGTTCAACTTTCTGTTGATTAGCCAAAGAGGTAGCCACCTCTAATCGACGGAGCTTATTGGCTTCCGATAATTGGTGCGGCACCCATCGATCGAGTTTCTTCACTTTGCCAATCGAAGAAAGGTGACGACTAATGGTGGCAATGGACACTTGAAATGTTTCTGCAAGGCTACGCACTGTTGTCGACGGATTACTTTTAACTTTTACACGCAGCTCGTCGTCATTAACGGTGCTACCCACATATCCGCGAGGCTCATTTTCCAAATCAAAATTTCCCTCGCTGAATTTTTTAAAACATCGCCGTAATGTGCGTTCATTACACGTGGTTTCACCGAACGTCTGATTAATTTCTCGCGTTGCTGCAGCTTAATCCCTTTTTAAATTGAAAGAGGTAAATTGCCCGAATATCTCTTGCCGACGGCATTTCCATAAGCGAGACAAGGACAGGTGCATTAATCTTTCCAAGAAATGAAACAGGTACACACTTCAAAATAAATACCCTTTTCTACAAATACAATAATAATTTTCACCAAAAACATACACGTCTTCACACAAGTGCGATTCAGTTCAGACTGAAGGAAAAAACGGACATTACATTTGTAACAACCTTATAATTCCAACTGTTGGTATATTTTTATATTTCTAACTTCATCCGACCTTTTTTATACCAAGAATTTTTATCAAATTTCATTTCGAATGAGTGTATTACCAATATTTGTTTTGCCATTTAATAATCATGAACGTAAGCTAATATTAGTTTAATGTAGGTGTCGTGCAAACTATCAATTCAATTCTTTTTACAATACATTTATTATAATCAATTTATTTAATAGGCTTGTTAGAGAAACAATATACTTAATTGAATAGTATTTACACAGGGTTTGTTATTATCAATCAAGTCTGATGCTTCCAAAACTGATTCTTTTTCTATACGCGTTACCAAAAATCGTCCATACACATGACGCATCTCTCCTTTCGTATAATCTTGTTAAGTGCTTCAAATTAATACAACTACCGTTAAATATGAACTTTAGATTCGTTAATATTTGAGTGTGAATTATTGCAAAACATCCAGATCCCGCTCCTCCATTTGTTATCAATTTGTTTATTCCACACCTATTATTTTACTTCGACCTTTAGATGACGTTAATGTTCTTGCCAACCTTGTTCTTGATTTCAATCTTAATGGTAGAATTTTACAATCACATAAAAAGTCGAATTTGTATGCTTTATCTGTATAATGGTCGTTTACACGGGTACTGGGTGTAACATTTAATGAATTAAATATCTTTTTTACCTGTTTACGTCGTTTTCATTACGTATTCTGTATTTTTCTCGTCTTCAAGTGGTAAAATTTCACTTTAAATTTAAACGAGCGTAAAATAAAACAAACGAAAGCACATATGACGCATATACATTGAAATGAATTGTCGTCTTAATACTTGTAATTGCATAATTGGGTGAAACAAGAGTGTACATGTATTTTATTATTGTAAAATTGTCCGTGCCTAAAGTAGTTTTAAAAGAAAAGTTTTTTTTTTTAATTTAACTTGGAATTGGCTTAAAATAGAAAACTTGTGTAGCGATACAAATTTACGTTTTCTTCTTAGTTATTCTATTTGTTTTGTTGCGTTTGTTCCAGTCTACTTTTTTTTCTCTTTTTTTTTCTTTAATAAAAAGAAACTGTGAAGTGAATAGAAAATAACGAAATCCGACAAACAATCGGATTTGGCTAATCTTTCTTATCGTTCTTTCAGGTAACGAAGAGAACGTTCTATCGTACGAACCGGTACAACAGATGCAGATAAATTATACGAGGCCTGTAATAGTGTTAGGTCCGCTCAAAGATCGAATTAACGATGACCTGATCTCGGAATTTCCGGAGAAGTTCGGAAGCTGCGTCCCACGTAAGTTCACACCCTTCATTTAGGTTATTAAACACATATCAGAGAGTAATTATTTAGTGTTATTGCAGAGAAAGACTTCAAAGAATTGTTAAGATATTTTGTAAGTTTAATAAATTATTTTCAAACGATAATTAGGAAAGATATAACTGATATTTCGGTTTTAAATTCTGTAGAAAGTTCGTAAAGTCATCACAGATGAATCACGTCCAGTGTGTACAGGCTGTTATAACGAATACACGCTAGTGCAAACTTTTGGGTTGGCAGCTAAGTACTTTCGGTTTTTACTGATAGAGAGCGTTGCTTTATTTTTTGTATAACGTATGTTAGTGCTGTACTTTACCGTTTGTCGCGTGATAGTAGTCACATTGACGTAACTTCAGAAGCAAGTAGTGCGTGATTTTTATTAAAGCTATTAGTTGCGGGTTAATTTTAAATGGAGTGCAGAAACGAACATTTTCGACATATTTTACTATTTTATTTCCGTAAAGGAAAGAAAGCTGCTGCGGCTCACAAAAAGATATGTGAAGTTTATGGTGCTAATTGCTTAACAGAGCGCACGTGTCAGAATTGGTATAAAAAATTCCGTTCTGGAGATTTTTCCCTCAAAGATGAGCAACGTTCTGGTCTCTGGTCGGCCTACTGAAGTTGATGATGACCAAATCAAAGTCATAATTGAAGAGGGTCGTCATATAACTGTTCGAGAGGTTGCGGAGAGGCTACATGTATCGCACACAACAATTGAAAAACATTTATAATGTCTTGGGCTAGTTAAGAAGCTTGATATTTGGGTACCTCACGAATTGAAAGAAATTCATTTAACACAAAGAATCAACTTTTGCGATATGCACCTTAGACGAAATGAAACCGACCCTTTCTTAAAAAGAATCATCACTGGTGATGAAAAATGGGTCCTGTACAGTAACATAGTTCGAAAGCGATCATGGAGCAAACACGATAAACCAGCTCAAACCACATCAAAAGCTGAATTGCATCCAAAAAAGATCATGCTGTCAGTTTGGTGAGATTACAAAGGTGTTGTGTTTTTTGAGCTGCTTCCAAGGAACCAAACGATCAATTCTGATGTTTACTGTCAACAATTAATAAAACTGGATGAAACAATGAAAGAAAAACGGCCAGAATTGTCAAATCGGAAAGGTGTAGTTTTCCACCAAGATAATGCAAGGTTTCACACATCTTTGGCAACTCGTGGGAAACTATTGGAGCTTGGCTGGGAAGTGATGCCACATCCCCCATACAGCCCTCATCTATTACCATCTGATTACCATTTATTTCGAAGTTTGCAGAATTCTTTGAATGGTAAAACTTTCACAAATGACGATGACCTTCACTCGCACCTGGTTCAACTTTTTTGCTGATAAGGACCAGAAATTTTATGAGCGCGGAATCATGCAGATGAAAGAAAGATGGCAAAAGGTCATTGAGCAAAATGGAAAATATATAATTGATTAAAAACTATTCTTTGTTTAAAAAAAATGTTTTATTTTATACTACAAAACCGAAAGTACTTAGTTGCCAACCCAATAGATAAGTCTATAACTACCTAAATAAGATTATGTTGAAGCTAAAAATGCCCTATATGTTCATCGATCTCCAACTCAAGACGCTAATTTACGCGGATATCAATAGAGACAGTTTAGTTTCTCGAGAGATGCATTGCTACGTGTACGCAAGGGTCGTTTGATAGCTCTATTTATGTTTCTTAAGAGATGACGCCAAAATACATTTAGACACACCACTGCTTGACAAGTATTATTCTTCGTAATAATTCAAATTTCATACAAAACCATCGAGTTATTCTTTTTCTACAGGTACCTATTTGAAATGAACAAAAAAAATCGTGGATTATTCGGTACTGAATCATAAATAAGTACACTAAGAACTTTCGCATTTAGGAAACGAAAGATCGCAGTATTAACTAAAAGGACGAGACAATAGATCTGAAAAAGTATGGTTACTACGATTTCTCAAACTTTCATTAAAATGTTAGCAAATGTTACAAGAGAGAAAGAAACGCGTTTTACTTGGCTTCATAAACGTCAAGAACCGAAAGAAGTTTCGCATTTAGAAAATTGCAATATAACTTAATGAACCGAGATTTAAGTTTGTATTTCAATATCTTAAAATAAATTGTCTTTAATTTATGTTATAAATGTCCATATTTAACAAAAATTTAATGAAATTCCAGACACAACAAGACCTAAACGAGAATACGAAGTGGACGGGCGAGATTACCACTTCGTAGCATCGCGAGAACAAATGGAAAAAGATATTCAAAATCATTTGTTCATTGAGGCGGGACAATATAATGACAACCTTTACGGAACTTCGGTGGCCTCCGTGAAAGAGGTAGCAGACAAGGTACTATTTACATGATTTATGTAAGCTGCATTTACTGAAATCGCCCTTTATGTATTTTTAGGGGAAACATTGCATCCTAGACGTAAGCGGGAATGCGATCAAAAGACTTCAAGTAGCTCAACTTTACCCCATAGCTATTTTCATAAAACCAAAGTCAGTAGAATCTATAATGTGAGTGTGGGATTATTTGCAGTGAATATATTTTATTTAACATTACAAAATTAACATTAAAATTTCAGGGAAATGAATAAGCGTATGACCGAAGAACAAGCGAAGAAAACATTCGAGAGAGCTTTAAAAATGGAACAGGAATTTGGAGAGTACTTTACAGGTGTGTGATTTATTGCTGAAATACTTAATTTTTGTACTGTTGACTCATATACTACTGTGGGCAAAAAATAGTAAGACTTTGTTCATAATTTTTAAATTCTTAATTTATTCTTCCAAATCTATTTCGTCTCCCTCAAAGTAATCCCCCCTGGCTCCAATACATTTGTGTCAACGTTTCTTCCAATTCTCGAAACAGTTGTTAAAGTCAATTTCAGGAATAGCCTTCAATGCGCGTAGCGATTCACGTTTAATGTCTTCAATTGACTCAAAACGGTTTCCCCGGAGCGGTCGTTTGAGTTTTCCGAATAGCCAGAAGTCACACGGAGCTAGATCAGGCGAATACGGTGGTTGCGGCACGATATTGGTTGAAAATTTGGCGAAAAACTCACGAAGAATTAATGCAGTATGCGACGGTGCATTATCGTGATGCAAAAACCAAGAGTTGTCGGCCCATAATTCTGGCCTCTTTTTACGAATAGCATTGCGCAAACGACGCATAACACTCAAATAGTATTCTTCGTTAACAGTTTGGCCGGTCGGAAGGAAT
Organism: Dermolepida albohirtum; assembly: GCA_031893035.1. Taxonomy (NCBI): domain Eukaryota; kingdom Metazoa; phylum Arthropoda; class Insecta; order Coleoptera; family Scarabaeidae; genus Dermolepida; species Dermolepida albohirtum. The sequence continues at coordinate 82,944 of JAVIWB010006376.1, forward strand.
TCGGAGTGCAACCACACCTCGATAATCGAAGAAAACTGTCAACTTGTTTTTTTGACTTGCTTTGACGTGGTTTTTTGGGCTTCGGCTCCGGGTCATAAGCGTAGATCCAAGTCTCATCTCCAGTTATGATGCCTTTCATTTTGTCTTGATAGGCGGAAAGCATTGTTTCACAGACATCAACGCGACGCGGTTTTTCGAAAAAATTGAGTGATTTTGGAACAAATCGTGCTTTCACTTTTCTTAAGCCCAAATGATCTTTCAAAATGGTTTTCACCGATCCTTCCGATATTCCAACGATGCCAGTAAGGTCTCTGACTGTTAATCGTCGATTCTCAAGCACCAATTCCTTGATTCTATTGACATGTTGATCATCAGTTGATGTTGATGGCCATCCTGGACGTGGTTCGTCATCAACGCGTTCTCGACCCTCTTTGAATAATTTGTACCAATCAAAAACACTTGCTCGCGACAAACAATTATCACCGAAGGCCTTTTGCAACATTCTGAACGTTTCGGCACCAGAAATTTCATTGCGTACACAAAATTTAATGGAAGTTCTTTGTTGAATAATTTCACTCATTGTAAAAATCGCCGAATGCACTTTTTGTACTTCAGAAAGACAAGCGTATACTAAACATTAATGATTATTTTGATGTGATATTTGGCACAGATGACAGTCATACCAACCTAGAAAAAAAATATTTCGACGAATGGGTTTTCGCGCGAAATTTAAATTAAAAAGTCTTACTATTTTTTGCCCACAGTAGTATACTTCAGTAATCAGTTTTGTTGCTCGGGGAACTATAATATGAAATATATTTTCGTATATACAGCACCATGCATAAGTTTTGATCACTAGATATATACGATTGTCAGAAATTTACGGGTAACCACCAGGTAGGACAATTCTATTATTAATTCTGAGTTGATAATCTTAAAACAAATGTTGTGTTGTCAATTGTTAAGGCACATGAGACCATCAATGAAAATGTGTGATTATTTTTAAATTTTCTATGGAGAACCATATTTTCTACTATCAAATAAAATTATGCAACACTACGGTGGTATAATTAATCGTTATATGCCTTACTAAACATTTCTTCAGGTAGACGAGAACAAGGAATTTTTGATATTGTTCGTCAGAATCCTACTTGCAACATATTAAAGAAATAGCCCAGGAAATGAACATTTCCAAGTAAGGCAACAGTTCTCTTTCAGTGCAGAAACCCTTTTAAACCTTAACAGGAAATAATAAATAGAATTAACGCCATAATTACCCCTAGATATGCTGCAACGAGTCATAAATTTAATTCCACAAAGGCTACAGCCTTATGTTCAAACCAATGGCTACCAGTTTCAGCATTTTCATTAATTATCATCATTATTTTCATTAAACTTAAATAAAGCTCGTATTTTGTCACATCATTCCTGATTCATTGGTTTTTTACCATGTTGCCAAATCTACAACTTCTTTTATGCAGTTTATATGGCTTAACTAATGACTATACAATATTTCTGTATTAGGATTGTCGACTGAGAATATAGAATCGCTTTACCTGACGATTATTCATGAATTTCTGACCACCCTGTATAGTTTACTGTGATTTTGTGTTGGGTTTGTCGATAAAGCTATGAAGTGTATTTTCTATGCTCTTTCTATGTTATTTATTAATATAAAAAAGATCGATCAATTATTATGAATTGCCGAATTTGCTCGATAACCTTCTACCATCTTTTTGTGTTTCACAATTCTTCACTCATAGAAGGGCTTAACCTTATCAGCGAAAAGCTTTACACTTTAAACAGTTTCATTTGAACCACAACCAACAACGTTTGAAAATAACTCGCGGGTCGTCAACATCGACGTTTTGCTTGAATGTTCTTTCGGTTCTCATATCGCGCCTTACCTTAATCATATTGATTTAATACTTTTAAGTGATATTTGACGTTAATTCTTACAGCTGTCGTCCAAGGTGACACCCCCGAAGACATCTACAGTCAAGTGAAAGACGTCATCGCCCAACAGTCAGGCCCGTCAATCTGGGTACCGACCAAGGAAAAACTGTGACGCTTGGCCCCACCAGTGTGGACCCTTCCGCCACGCAATCGCCTGCACTAAAATTGCCGCGCAACCCCAAGTTCTTTCGTGTCCCCCGTTTTTGGTGGTTGCGATACATAGGAACGTGCAGTGCCTAACAAAAAAAAAAAAATGCGTGCTTGCAAAACCAGCTCATTTTAACGTAAATGTTCGACAGCCCAAACTACTGTACTACTACTACTACTACTACTACTCTCTATTTCCTATATCTCTCTATCTCTCGATTAGCCCTACTCCCTCGAGTAATCTCGTTTAGTAATCCAGTTTCACACACAACTAGTTGACTGGACGGCTTGTATAGATGTGGATATACTTCGAGTTCCCCATGATAAAGGAAAAAAAAATATACAAGAATCAACCGGTGTATTACTACTACTACTACTCACTGTCGCACTTGTGTTTTTAACAAAAAAAAAAAGGAAGAAAATATTAAATTTGAAAGATATATATATATTGAAAGTATATATATGAAGTACATATATATATAGTGAGCCAAAACCATTTTATGAAACATTTATAATAGCCAATTGTTAATTAAATTTTAGGTAGTTTTATTCATGTGTTTGTAGTGTATGTATATTTGAATTGTCTAAGAGATTTTTTCCCCCTGCCAATATTATAATTCGATGAAATGTACATACACAATTGATGATGATCTATGTGTAGCCAATCAGACATCTGTTATTGTTATTTGAAAAGAGTTGTGACCTAACTTATTTCAGTTAATAAAGAAATTTTACTAATTGACTGTTTTTATTTTGCATGTACCTTGACAAAAGAGCTTGCGTAATTCTCGCGAATATACAGACTCTTTCGAAGAAAAGCGGGTAAATTTCTTAATCCCTTATGTTTTGATTTACTACGCTATAATACCTTAAGCATAGTCTTGTGTATACCAAGTGTACTGGAAAGTCATTAACGGTTTTTTCTTAAAAGAAACTACATAATTTTCAAGAAAATGGAAAATTTTATTCATTCAAAGTATTGGCCATTTGATTCTATCAGGTTGTTACAAATGTAATGTCCGTTTTTTCCCTCAGTCTGAACTGAACGCACCTGTGTGAAAATTCTTATTGTATTTGTAGAAAAGGGTATTTATTTTCAAGTGTGTACCTGTTCCATTTCTTGGAAAGATTAATACAACTGTCCTTGTCTCGCCTATGGAAATGCTGTCGGCAAGAGATATTCGGGCAATTTACCTCTTTCAATTTAAAAAGAGATGAAATGCAGCTGCAGCAACGCGAGAAATTAATCAGACGTTCGGTGAAACCACGTGTAATGAACGCACATTACGGCGATGGTTTAAAAAATTCAGCGAGGGAAATTTTGATTTGGAAAATGAGCCTCGCGGATATGCGCGTAGCACTGTTAATGACGACGAGCTGCGTGTAGAAGTTGAAAGTAATCCGTCGACAACAGTGCGTAGCCTTGCAGAAACATTTCAAGTGTCCATTGCCACCATCAGTCGTCACCTGTCTTCGATTGGCAAAGTGAAGAAACTCGATCGATGGGTGCCGCACCAATTAACGGAAGCCAATAAGCTCCGTCGATTAGAGGTGGCTACCTCTTTGGCTAATCGACAGAAAGTTGAACCGTTTCTTCATCGAGTGGTAACGTGTGACGAAAAGTGGATACTTTATGATAATCGGAGACGGTCAGGACAATGGATAGATCGAGGTGAAGCACCAAGACAGCATGCACGAGCATCGCTTCACCCGCGAAAGATCATGGTGACTGTATGGTGGACCAGTAAGGGTATTATTCACTATTCATTTTTGCAACCTGGTGAAACCATCACGGCAGCGTCCTATTGTGCCGAACTGAAAACTATGCGTGGAAAATTGAGCCGCTTGCAGCCCTCACTAGTCAATAGACATGGACCCATACTTCTTCATGGTAATGCAAGACCTCATGTTACACGACAGACAATCCAAAAACTTTCGGAATTTGGTTACGAAATTCTCCCTCACCCACCTTATTCACCTGACCGACCCTTCGGCCAACTGATTTTCATTTTTTCCGAAGTTTAGACAATCACTTAAAAAATAGAGACTTCCCAGACCGGGAGTCTGTAATGGCAGTGTTTGAGCAATATGTGAGCCGTTAAAACCTAGATTTCTTTTCAAAGGAAATTTTCAGCTTCCAGGCCGTTGGCAATAAATTATTGATGTAAATGGAGACTATTTTGCAGAATAAATATTTATATTTTTTTTAAATTTAGACTTTTTGTATTCCTTACAAAATCGGACATTTCATATGTAACAACCTGATACAAGAATTTTAATGTTGTGAATTGCGTAAAAATATTACCGAGTTATTTACTTATCAAATCTTCACGAATTTTATAGGCTGTAATTTGTTCTTGGCGTTTGTTCAGAAATTTGTTTCTCTCTTCTAAAAACACAGTGTTCTATCTATCATAAGCTGAAATATGTACGAATAAAAATTATCCTTAATTTACATTAAGTTGTATAAGCTTCTCGAAAAGAAGTACTTAATGTTAGCAGGAGTTTCAACACCATCCATCACTTCAAAAACTCCGATGCGCTTTTGAATTAAACATCACAACACAACGGTCTGAAATTTTATAGTTGGCGTTGGTAGGCAGGTTAATTGACGACGCAACAAAAAAAAACAGTCTGAAATTGCGCCATCTATCTGTTATTCTATGGACTTTTTAGTCGCTATTTAAATACACATCAATATGTACTTATTAATTTTTAATCCTATAATACTTTTTTATACTGCTTAAGACGCCTCTAAATTAATGGTTAGACAGTGGTGTACACAGGAATAATAAACATTGGTTAATTTTCTATATTTTTTAAGTTTTAACAAACTTTTAGTATAAAAAGTAATTCAATTTTCATAATAGTAATGTGAACGATTCTTCAACAATCAACATAAAGGGTTTTCCAATAGGGACTTGACAACTTTTAATTCAATTTGTGAACGCACCCTTTCACTAATCATCGAACTGTCACTGTCAATTTATTCAGTAAACTTAACATTTTCATCATGGTAAAGTACACGAACGAACAACGTCTGCAAATTATAAAAATTTACTACAGAAATTCGGAGTCGGTGACCGCTACTTTAAGAGCGTTAACTTCGATTTTCGGTCGTAATTCTCGCCCTAGTAGACAGGCAGTAACAAGTTTAGTGCAAAAATTTGAGTCTACATATTCGTTGTGTGATGTTGTCGTGCCAGTGAGACAACGGGTTGGTCGAAGTGTCGAAAATATCGCTGCCGTTGAAACGTCCGTAGCAAATGATTCAAAGCAGTCAATTCCACGGCGTTCTCAAGAGTTGGGCATCGCCCAGACCACTTTATGGCGAATTTTGCGTAAGGATCTTGGTTTACACCCATACAAGATCAAGCTGACTCAAGAATTGAAGCTGATAGACCATTTGAAGCGACGTACGTTCTTCCACTGGGCTCTGGAAAAGATGCGCCAAGATGATCAATTTCATCGCAAAATCATTTTCAGTGACGAAGCTCATTTTTGGCTCAATGGGTTCGTCAATAAGCAAAATATGCGTTATTGGTCGGGTGAAAATTCACATGTGCTTCATGAAACACCACTTCATCCACAAAAAATAACTGTTTGGTGCGGTTTGCATGCCGGCGGCGTCATATGGCCATATTTTTTCGTCGACGATAATGATCGTCACGTTACTATGAATGGTAATCGTTATCGCGCCATGATTGCTGATTATTTTTGGCCCGAATTGGAAGATATGGACTTGGACAACATGTGGTTTCAGCAGGACGGTGCCACAAGCCACACAGCACACGTTACAATCGATTTATTGAAGAGTAAGTTTGATGAGCGTGTTATCTCAAGAAATGGACCAGTCGATTGGCCACCTCGTTCGTGCGATTTAACGCCTCTAGACATTTTTCATTGGGGCTACGTCAAGTCATTGGTCTATGCCAACAAGCCGACAACGTTGGAAGAGCTCACAGCCAATATTGAACGCGAAATAGCAGCCGTACTTCAACCCGATAATAAAGTTTTTGAAATATCTCAAATGGTCTGCATTTTATTTTGAAAAAAAGTTGTTAAGTCCTTATTGGAAAACCCTTTATAATAGTGCATTCCGAAAAGGAAAAGTACAAGATCACATATTTACAGTGGGACAACTAATGCAAAGAATAAAACAAAAACGACTCAGCCTCAATAATAATGTCCTAAAATATTTAACGTCACCGTATATTTATTTTTAACATGCATTTTTAATACAAACTATCCTATTGTCGCCAATTCGATGGTCCTATCTTATGTATTTTGATCTCCTGATTAAGAAAATACCCCTACTTCGAATCGTATCTCTTTCGGTTCTCGAGATATTCTAACTATTTTGGATTTTTTGATAATATTGACATAACTATATAAATTTTAGGTGACTGAGATTTTGTTTCCTTTCTATTTTATTCCTTCTTTAATCTAATTCAGAAGATCTCTCATTTTTGTGTTACTTGTTTGAACAAATTGAGATTTTTGTCAAAATAAAAATTCGTCGAAATATTTTTTTTCTAAGTTGGTATGACTGTCAGTGACATCTGTGCCAAATATCACATCAAAATAATCATTAGTGTTTAGTATGTACTTGTCTTTCTGAAGTACAAATAGTGCATTCGGCGATTTTTACAATGAGTGAAGTTATTCAACAAAGAAGTTCCATTAAATTTTGTGTACGGAATCAAATTTCTGGTGCCGAAACGTTCAGAATGTTGCAAAAGGCCTTCGGTGATAATTGTTTGTCGCAAGCAAGTGTTTTTGATTGGTACAAATTATTCAAAGAGGCTCGAGAACGCGTTGATGACGAACCACGTCCAGGACGGCCATCAATATCAACTGATGATTTTTTAAAGAAATCATATAACTCTTATTGGAAAACCTTGTACATTCGTGTGTTGTACGATAGAGGGAGGCAATGTTTGTTCAGAACCATTGTGTGTTAATTACCTGTAATATTTAATATTATTATTATAAAATAGGGGTGTTCTTAATGATCAAACACGTGCAAAGGGTGAACAACGGTTTTATTTTCAATAAAATTCACAGTTTTATAAAATTAAAATATTCAACAACTCACTTTGCATAAGTATTGTACATACAATGTTATTTAAAATATATTAACATTATTGGATTGTGTCTTATATTTTTCATATCTTTTTCTCATTTATCATCGTAAATAACAATAAATCTTTCTTGTATATAAGCTACACTAATGTTTATGATATCCATCATTTTGATAATAAATATTGCTCCATAATAATACACAAAAAGTAATTATGTTTAGGTACACTTGATTATAAAACGGATAATAATAGAAAGAAAACATACGCATATATATGTATATAATTATGTATGAGTATATAAAAAAGAATGGAGAAAAATCAAAAGGAATAACAATGAACTAATTGGCGTAATATAGACAAAAGCAAAATAATCTACGGTTATAACAAGTTATATTCTCTAACGACAGTTAATTTTTATGATGTCCTTAATTATTATAAGTACATTAAGCTGAATTCCCAGCGCAGGAGGATAATAACAAAGTATTACGATCGCGCATGCTGGTGAATTATTATCGCGTATTTCCAAGCGTTTTCAAAATTTGCTCTCCAAAAAACCAACATTTCATAACAAAGGGGAACAAACACATTAATAACAATCTACAATATATATTTTATTAATTTCATAAACTATTCGATTATAGAGAATCGCGAAAAATGTAGCAGAATGATTTGTCACTGATGTCACCTCTGAAAAAAAACTTTTTTTTGTGTTTAAAGCGTAAAAAATGCAGCAATACGTAAGGATAGTTTTTCTTATCGATTTTGATTGTATGTATTCTATTTTTAGCTGCGAATAAATTCTTCATCTCGCCGATTTCCCTAAAATTTGGCTTAATTAAAATTCAGCGTTCTTGAGGATTCAAATGGACAACCTAGCTTATCTAGCGTAACTTTCAGCTGCTTTAGAGACAACGTTTTGAAAATCAATGACGTGCAATCAGAAAGTAAGATCCAGACTTCATAAAGACCTAGAACATGCTGAGAATTATGAAAATGAAAACTAGCAGGTATAACTATTCGATATTGATTTAAAGAAAGGTAATATAAGTATATGATGGAAGATGACTTGCCTAAAAAAGTCGACGGCTCCAACGTTTAAAAAAATGTAATGTTCTACAAGGAAGATCGACAAGAAAAAACACCAAATAGATGAAAAAACGTCAACAGGTCTCAAGATAACTTGCATAAGAAGTATTGGGAAGTACATTTATTTAAACCTTTATAAATTCTACAAGAATGGAAAACTTGCTCTTTCCTCATTAATGTCTCTTCAATTGGCAACATTTTAGCATATCAAGAAAAATTGTAGGGCTTCTCAGGGATATATCATATTAGTACACTTCAAATTCCGAATAATTCAATCATATTTCATTAATTTGCATCGTATAATGCTCGAAGCAAGTTACATTTTGGGGCAAAAATAGGCCAAATATATTAGAAATTATTTTGATTTAATCTTACATATAAAATTGAGGTTATTCTGGATTTGGATGACCTTATTTTGAAGGAACCAAAGAAAATTAAATGGAGAGAGAAATAAAACTTAATAACCATGAACAGGAAAAATTTGTGACAGGACGAAAACAGCAATCCCAAAGAAAAAACAAAAGAACTGCCATTCATACATAACTTTATACCGAAACATTAAAAAATGCAAACAATTCGAAGAATAAAGCACAACACCTTACCATGGTTTGTGTACGTTGGGAAAATACCACGAAACGAAATTAACAAAAACAATTTGGAAAAATTAAAGAAGAAAAAAGGAAGATCTAAACAGAAATGAGTAAATGAACAGTTATTTCGAGGAAGAAGAGTTGGAGTAAGTAAGCGATTAATCAAATTCTTCGTCGAAGTAAAATGTGAAGATTATATTTCCATTTCAATAAGAAGCAAATAGCTGAAGTGATCATTGAATATATTTTTTA
>JAVIWB010006379.1:0-96507 GCA_031893035.1 Dermolepida albohirtum
AGCAATTTTAACTGGTCTGTACTATTAATATGTTGATAAAGTTCAGTCTTTGTTATATAATTTTCCTCCGTTAATGTCTTCAGTTTTAATTTTAATTCTTCAAGCTCAGATCTTATTTCTAATGGATTTTCTATTAAATTACCATGGTCATCGCCATCACTAGGAAGTACATTACTTAAAGCCTCATCAATAATTTCTTCTACAAAGCTTTTAACATCATCTGCTATATTAGATATATCTATGAGATTTGAAAATAGTGGATCTAGATTTTCGTCATTTTGATTTCCATTACTCGTACTTTCAAAAGAGAAACTAAAAAAGTTATTTTGAAAATAAATATATGCTATTTTTTTTTTACTATTACCTGTTATCTGAAGGTTCTTCAAAGTCGTGAAGCTTTTGCTTGGGACTATAAAAAATGTTTAACAAAATTATATTTTAGTATACATATGCATATAGTTTTACCTATCATATAAAGGATCAAAGGCCTTAATCACCGAGTGTCTCGGTTTCCATACTAAAATCAAAGAACATACAAATAACGAAAACTGAATGCAATAGAACAAAAATCAAATAACTCACCCGTATTAATTTTTTCCATTTTTACCAATTTCTCCTGCAAATTCTACCATTACAAAAATACGTACAGATTATTTTCAATAGATACTTACTATATTTTCAATATTAAAAGCAGTTAAATCTCGAAGAGGACTTCGATGATCCATTTTTTCACTGTTCGATAAAAATATAGAAAAAAAATCTATAAAATGGCGAGTAAGTTTTAAAGGATAATTTTTTTATTTGGAAACGTATCTGCAATTAAAAATATGTTATTGGCAACAAAAAGATTGGAACTTTTCCAAAAAAATCTGTGAAGTAAAAAGATATACTTGTGTTGTTTTAACGGACGAAATTCAAATTTATGAATTTTATCGCATGCAATGCCATCTACAATACGCTAACTGTCAATACAGAAAATGAAGAAATCTGTCATAAAATTACCAATATCTATGTTAACTTTAAATAGCTTGAAATGTTAGTTTTTCGATATTTGAGATCGAATTGTAATCTTGCATATGTACCACGTGCGAATTTAATATTATTTTCGCATATATAATTATATGGTATAGCGAATGAAATACCAGAAATAACTGCAATTTATTCTTGTAACTCGGGAATATTAAATAGAAATAGCATGAGAATCAGATCAATTAATTTAAATAATGTATTTTAAACACTTAAAAACACAAATTATATTATAAGGGCAAATATTCATAAATACATAATTTAAAAATTATGTGGCGCCCTCTTTAAGACAGTGTCGGAACTTTTAATGGCATCTTTTTTTGGGGTATGTATATTTCGCGGTTTAAAACTGAAACGGTAATAGTTAAGGGCTTGTACAGTTAGATGGCGCCCTATGCAATATTAAAATTATAATGTGTGCCTAAAAAATTAGAATTTATTATAAAGAAAAAATATAATTAACGTAAATATATAGTATAGTATAATACGGTTCACGGTTGGTGTTTAAGTGTAAATTATAAACTGCGGCGAAAGTGTCCGTAGCAGTGCCGTGTCTAGACTTATTCTTACACAATTAGTGCTTACCTAGTAATATGTAATTTCATAACCCTGGTAATGTGTTGTGGAAGTAACTGTACATCTGCATCATTGCCTACGTCTCTACGGTTGCTTCTGTGTGTACTTTATTCCGTATGAACACTTGAAAATGTGGAAAGTTTCTTCAAGGTACACGCTGACCGACAAGCATAAGGTAGCGTTGGTGGCACAATTAAAATTTGTGAATGGTAATTATGGCTTGAGTGTTACTTTTTTCTCATTAGATGTGACGATAAATGAGATTTTTCCAATCCTGAAACGAAATAACGGTCAGCGCAGTGGAAGCATATCGATTGATTACCACTAAAGAATTTTTTGGTTATCGTCAGTATTGAGAAAATTATGGTAGCCATGTTTTGAGACAGTGCTTCCTCACTCATTGTATTCCGAATTGTAATATGATGACGGTTGCATTTTACGAACATGTTTTGCAAACACAATTCCTTCCAGTATTATGAGAAAAACGATCGGAAAAGGCTGCATGCGTGCTTTTTCATCAAGGCAATACGCCCGCTTATCGGGAAAAGGTCGAATGCGTGCTTTTTCGTTAAGATAACACTTAGGCGGTGCTAACTCAGGATTTTTCGTAACGATAACGTCGAAGTGGCATCTTATGCCTCCTATTTATTTGACTTCACTCATAGCATTTTCTGTTTTTTTCGAATAATGAAGGACGGTCTCCGTGGTTGTGAGTTATTCTCGGAAATGATTTTCCAATGGATAGAGGAATCCCTAAGGAAGCGATCTCGGCTGCATTGAAATATAATAACGACATTGTAAAACATATATATATATATATATATATAGCACGGAAATTATGTTGAAAAGTAACGGAAGCTGCAATTTTCTAGTGTAAGTAGTTTGCCGGAAAGAAAATTGGGAGGTATAATAGAAAACACAAGATCGTCTCAAATTATTTAGCATAGGGACTATGCATACTTAATTCCAAATGTACTTTTACAAAATAAAAGAGTCGTGGAAATTTTTCTTAGACTTCTCTTTTTCTTAATCTTAAAACTCTTCTACTTTTCACTGTTAAACTGAATTGAAGTTGTAAAATTATTTTTCCATATGCCTGTCTCCGTACGCTTTACTCTTCTTCTTTCGGCTTTTATCTGCACCTCTTCTTTTAAAATTTTGTTTGATTAGTCTGCAATTCATAATTCTTATTTCATTATCTATCATAGTTATGTTTGTTCAATTGTAATTTATGTGAAAATAATATTAAAACTTTTCCGAAATATACAATATGTTCCTATTGATTTTTCTTTCTGTATGAATATCATCTTGTTGGTTAATCTACTTTTTTTTTTATTTTATGTCCATAATCCGTAACTACAAGCTGGCATTGGTTTCATTATTTTCTTAAATATTTTCGTCTTTATACTTGCGTTGCTTTCCTTTTTGTGTAGAATCTTTTATTGTATTGCCATACATAAGTATTTAGAGGGTGCTGGAGAAATACAATTATATAAATTTCCATGATTTGCTACATTTTGTTTCTGCTATGTGAGTCACTATTTTCGTATTTCCAATTTGTCTCCATCTTTTTATTTTGTTTCTAGTTTTTCTTTTTTGTATTCTCCATGATCTTATTTTATATATACAAGTAATGTTTTTGTTAGTATTAATAGCATCTTTGAGGAAAGTGAATCTATAGAAAATAATTGTCAGTAAACCGACTTAAAAATGCGGAAAATAAATCATCTGATGAATATAAATATTTAAGAGAAATTTGTAAAATTATAAGTGGTTCACGCTCTACCAGTTAAAAGGTAACAAATAAATTCAAATGTGAAGTAACTTTATGAAGAAATTAAATGAGCACGAAGAACGATATCATTCATCGATATGTTGAATAGAGATTTGATACTATGGCCGAGTTTGTTAACCAAAAACTGTTTATTTTGAAAACAAATTGTATTGAACGATTAGAATTCGCAAATAATATGTAAATTATCCAAAGGAATTTTGGACAAATGTTATTTTCCAGGATGGGTCGAAATTGAATTTATTTGATTCAGACGGCAGAAAAATGGTGTGGTGGAAATAACGAACAGAATTAATTAGATGTTTTACATACTATTAAACATACAGGAGGTTCTGTCCTTTTCTCGGAATGTATAACAGATAGTAGTACGGAAAATCCTGAGCTTAAATATATAAGGTCTAGTAAAATGAAATCCATTATTTTTGCATTAAATTGATGGTTTTATTTAGCATAGTTAGAATGATCCGACTTAGGTCAAATATGCACCGTTTTGTTCGATAACTTGTTGCTATTTTGAAGGTAATTTCATAATGCCTCTCTCATAGAAATCCTCGTCTCTATTGGCAAAAAACTGGGACAGTCGATTTTCACAAGCTTCTCATGAGGCGAATTTTTCACCAGCAAAATCATTTGCCATAGACAGGAACAGGTAGTAAGCACTTGGTGCTAGGTCCGGACTATAAGGTGGATGCATAAGAACCTCCCAACCAAACTCCCGAAGCTTCTGGCGAGTCACTATCGATGTGTGTAGCCTGGCGTTGTCCTGATAGAACATTCCTCTCCTATTGGCCAAAGCTGGCCGCTTCTGGGCTATTGCTTCCTTCAGACGGTCCAATTGTTGACAGTACAGGTCCGAATTAAGAGTTTGGCCGTAGGGAAGCAGCTCATAGTAGATAATTCCTTGCCAATCCCACCAAACACACAGCAAAACCTTCCTGACCGTCAAGCCTGGCTTGGCCACCGTTTGCGCCGGCTTACTACGATTCGACCACGACCGTTTTCGATTGACGTTGTCGTAAGTGATCCACTTTTCATCACCAGTAACCATCCGCTTCAGAAACGGATCGATTTTGTTGCGATTCAGTAGCGATTCGCAGATGGAAATTCGGTCCATGAGGTTCTTTTGCGTTAACTCGTGTGGCACCCATACATCAAGCTTCTTTTTGTATCCAACCTTATTTAAATGGTTCCAAACGGTTTTTTGTGCAATGTTTAGCTCCTGGGCAATCGAAACAGTGCTTACATGACGGTCGGACTCGACGAATTCCATTATTTTATCGATATTTTCGACAATTGGCCTTCCAGAACGTGGTGCATCTTTGACATCAAGATTACCGGAACGGAATCACGAAACCAAAATTGCGCATGATTGACTGTTACAGTATCAGGACCATAAACACTATTCACATTTTTAGCCGCCTGGCTTGCGTTTTCGCCTTTATCGAAGAAAAACTGTAAAATATGGCGTATTTTAACTTTGCTGGTGTCCATTTTTGACGCGCGCTCAAACAATATTAAGTCAAGTAATCACAAAACTGTCTGAGAAGTGCGTTTAGTACGAAATCTTATCTTTCGAACGCCATCTAGCGGAACGCGATCGCACTTATACAACGCGAGATACAGATTACTAAAGCCATCTATTGGAAAAATAATGGATATCTTTTTACTAGACCCTATATATATATATATATATATATATATATATATATAATGGATATATAAAATACCTAAATATTTTTAAACGAAACCCAAAAGATTCTGCTGCAAAACTTGGGCATGTTCTGGGTTTAATTTTTCCAAGAGGAAAATGACCAGAAGTAAAATAATATTGCGACCAGATTAAACATATAATTGTGTAAAAATGTAGTAGTAAAAGTAGAAACAATAGCAGCAGGCTTACAACCAACTGTATTGGAATTACTGTTGCTTGCTCTATCATTTAACGTCAGCATACTTTATTAACTGTATTTTTTATATTTATTGCAAAAATTTTGTTTCTGATTTTAGTTAAAATATTCAATATGTTTTTGTCGGCATTAAAAGCCAGAAAAGGGTACGTAAATCAAAACATGTAGAAATAATGGGAATGTTGTTTGTCACATAGAAACTAAAGGCTTGTATACTTTTCGATTTTCTTCAAAAGCTTTAGTGTCTTTCTAAAGACTGTAGTATTTCTAAAATGGAAGTTTGAATGTAAATTCACCCTTAAAGTTTTAACGGAACTTTTTAAATTTAAAGAAAACTACTAACGCCATCTGTTGAACAATATATAATCTGAACGCTGTATACCTACTCTATGAAACAAGACTATCATTAGTATCGATTAACGGATTGTGAAGTTATAGCGCTTAAAGTGTCACAAAAACACGACAGAGCTTTTCTAAATCATGTGAATGGATGAAATAATTTTTATGGTAATGATTGCTTACCCCGTACACGTGCGTTCGAATGGTATAAGCGATTCCAGGATGGTCGAGATACTTTAGAAGACGACGCCAGATCAGCCAAAAAATAAAAATCATGGTGAATTTGTTGAAAAAATGCGTGAAATAATTGCCTACGACGCGAATTCGATTGCGAGATGCATAACGTGGGAATTAACTACGACCAAAGCCTGATTCATGAAATTTTGCCAAAGGATTTATGGAATGGAAAGCTTGTGCTCAATTTGTTTCTCCCGCTTTGAGTGAGGGCCAAGAAATTGCAGGCGTTGAACATTGCAAGCACCCTAGTCGAACAATAAGATGGAATTGCACATTTCCGGAATCGATGATAACTAGTGATGAGACTTGGTACTTTAAGTACGATCCTTATAAAACACATCAAAGTGCTACGCGGAAGTCTCTAGGCTCTCTGTAATCGAAAAAATTGTGTTTTCAGAAGTCACGAGCCGACTCTAAATGTATTAAATGAAACGGAAAGCCTGTGCTCATTTTGTTTCTCACGCTTTGAGTGAGGACCAAGAAATTGCAGGTGTTGAACATTGCAAGCACCTTAGTCGAATAATAAGATGGAATTGTACATTCCCAGAATCGATGGTAACTAGTGATGAGACTTGTTACTTTAAGTACGATCCTTAAAAAACACGCGGAAGTCTCTAGGCTCTCTGTAATCGAAAAAATTGCGTTTCCAGAAGTCACAAGACGACTCTAAATGTATTATATTCCGGGAATATTCTCCACAGGTTCAGAATGTCCCTAGTGTATATTATCTCTGTGTTGTGACGATTGTGGAAGAGAATCGTTCGAGTGAGACCCAAATATCGAGCGCCCAGAAGTTGGTTTTCGTTACACGATAATGCACCACCTCACAGGACTGTCGTAGTTCCTGAATTTTTTGCGAAAATGCAAGTTTGTGTGCTTCAATATCCTCCGTCCTCACCTGATTTATGTCCGCGTGACTATTTACTCTTCCCGAAATTCAAACTAGCCATGAAAGGAACGTTTTATGACAATGGTACACAAGTCCAAGAAACCGTGGCGAGGGTCACTGAGGAGATTCCCATTGACTAAATGTATTGAGCGGTGTGTTGATGCGGAAGGGATGTATTAAATTATAAAAATGAATAATTTAGGAAAAATAACTGTTTTTTTTTAATTTAAAAAGTTTCGTTATTTTTCTGATATACTGTATATATACAGATGGTCCTAGAATTAACGAAAATTAGAATATATATAGTATTCATGAAAATGAATATAGAAACGGATTTAATGTTTTTTTTCCATAAAATGTTAAATTGTAAGGAATTAATTTGATAATATAATTTTGAACATTTTTGGGTTTACAATTTTCGCTAATGTATGGACAGCTGTATAAACATGTATAGGTCAGTTGAAATTTTTATTTACATTAGAGTAGCGACACTGATCATCTTGCACTTCTTTTTTAAATTCTTGCAAGGTCATAGATTCCCATACGTTTAATTAAAAGGACATAAGTAAGACATTAAAATACAAAAAATAATAAACGATGAAGAATATCCAGACAGCAGTTATAATGTCGAAGTTGTTCATGCCTACTACTTTCCCAGATTATAAAAAAGCTTTCCGAAAAATACATTATATATTTAAAATATACATACTTATATATAAATATTACATCTAATATGTCGCATATATTGAGGCTATATACAGCCTTAGTCGAGAAAAAGGATCCCTACATTAGAATAATGTAAATGTACTTACTTATTGTTACTTAAAATAATTAATGTAATTTTAAAAGATTTTGATCGATTGTTTAGTTAACATAAAATTTTTTTAAATTTGCTGTTTGTGGTGCGAAGTATATATATTCTATGAAATATCCACTGTAGATTATTAGTAATAATCTGCAGTGGATGTTTCTTAAAACGTATAGCCTGTATAAAAATTACAAGCTGCTAATTACTTGTTAGTGAAAGTAGTGAGTAGTTTATATGCAAAGCAGATTGACGCTGTATTCTTGTGGACTCACGAAAGAATGGCCAACATTGTCCATAACTGTCGCTAAAAGATATTTACGCATGTCCACGGGATTCGTGATTTTGTGGATTAATCTATATAAAACAACAAAGTTAATAGATGACATTTCAGGTCGAGGGAGATTACGAGTAATCACAATGAAACAGAATAAGATCATTATCACTTTGTTCAAAAAAGCCCTGAATTAACATGGACAACGGATAAGCAGAATTGACGAAGAAGAATATAAAAGTAAGTTTGATGAATCTACGTAATAATTTACACGAATACTCGTATAATCTAAAATATCGCAGCACGATAATAAAACCGTTGTTATCAGCAAATCATCGCGAAAAGCGTCTTGCCTGGGCTTTTAATAACATTGTGTGAGATCGATCAAATATTTTGTTTTTCGAAGAATCTTCTTTTTAGGCTTGAATGCTTAGAAAAAAAGCTTGGTTCTGTGATACAAACCGGATTGTTGATCGCAGTATAAAGCATCCAGATAAAAGTGGTTTGGGATATTTGTAGGCAGTTTGGAATCCCGTGGAATGATAAAATTGAATTAAAAGAAACTTCTGCCTTACGTGCAAAAGTGGTTTGCCTGTGATACGCCAGAAAAGTATTAGCAGGAGGACAACGGTCTGAAACACCGCAGTAGATTGTGTGTTGAATGGAAAGATGCAAACGAATGCGAACCCAATAGAAAATGTGTAGACTATCGTAAAGCAGAAGCTTCGCAGTAAACGTAGCTTCGATATCAAGCAATTTTCTCACCATATAAGGAAGATATGGAGACAATTGCCAGTAAGCTACGCAGAAAATTTAGTTGCTATATGAATTAACGTTGGAGCTCTCATCAATAGTATTGGAGACTAGATTCTTTATTAATTATATAGCGCATAAGTATTTTATAATGATTCGTTTCATTGAAATAACAGTGGATTTTAATTTTTATACAGACTATGTAAGACTACATGCCATCATTAACATACTACAAATCTGAAAACAGTGAATAACTTGAGTTATAGAAGGCAAATTGCAATGAAAGGTTTTTTGTGATTATTGTTATTACATATGGATACAGGTAATAATAAACTATAACATTGATTTTATGAAACAATTTTAAAAAATAAGATATACATTAACTCTTGACGCAGACTTGGATCAACGACGCCTATGTACTTTAATTTAAAAAAATTTTGACCGTTGCATTTGAGATATCTTACAAGTAATTTATTATTCAACTAAATTAATGGATAAAATATTGCCCAAATTTATACCGATTCTGAAATTTTATATTCTTATTAAAAGTAAGGTTTTTCCTTCAACCTTAAATAAAAGAATATCTTACCAATATTTGCTTGATAATCTATACTTTGCTTAAATAGGGATCAAAAAAGATCATTCGTTTATTATCGAGTAAAGTAAGTAAATAAACTATATCTAGTACTGCTAAATATTGTCAACGATTTCATATAGAATTTGTCATACTTTTCTTTTCATGGTGTATATAATATTGTATTATGTATATATATAATATTTACATTAATAAATTGTGCTTTCCCACATTTTTGTTGCAGTTCTTGTAGCCCAGTGCAGACGTACGTTTTTAGGTCAGGTGGTCAGATGGTCCACACTTGTACCTTTTCAGCTATAATACACCAATTCGCATGATCATAATATGAAGAAATAATATGTAAGTTCTCTACGTATTTCTCTATTAATTGGTCCAATTCTTCCTCTCTGAATACATGATAGTATCTATGATAAGTTATTTCTCCGCCAATATTGTCGGAGGGTAGTGATTCCTGTGACGTATCACTGTACGAGGGATGCAAGCCGCCGGGTTCTCCTTTTGTGTTCTTTTCGGAGTCCAAACTGGTCCTGGAACGATCCGACAACGATATGTCGTTAGTCTTGAGGTGTTTCCACTCTGGACACGACACCAGAGAAGCTGTACTGCCACCGTCGCCACTGTAACGACTCATCGAATTTGAATCTCTCTGTACGCTGCCTTTATCCGAACAGCCCTCCGATGATTCCATGGAGTGTCCAAAATTTAACGAGGTCGTTACGCTGGAAAGCATCGAAGTCGGAGGACTGCTTCCTTTATCTGAATCACACGATTCAAGTGAAGTACCCGTTTTTAAAGTATTGATGCTAGGAGACCTACCTGGAATGAAAAATAATTATTATTTTTATAAATAATAATCTAGGTTTCTAGGTTAAAACTGCGTTGCTCGAAGCTTCGTCCATTCTTACAAGGCACATCTTCAGCATTTGTCTTGCTTTTGCAGTTTTTACATTAAATCTGTTCAAAGAGCAACAGTAGTCCTGAGGATGTCCGTTGCTATAGTGGACGAAACGTCGTAAATGAAGTAGTAGTGTCAAGGAGCGTTTTCAGCTCGGAAATCGACAAAAAACAATAACAATATATTAAATTAAAATCGCCTTTTATGAACCGCAATTTTAATTATGCCGTTTAGGATTTGAGGGCCAATATACATATATCCATATGTATAAAAACAACATGGTCTGGTTTGTTGTCTAGCCAAAATATGTGTATAACAGATATTTCTTAGCGAATGTGATTTCATCGCATTTAATCAATTTTATTAATACTCATTTATAATTACAATTTCTTATAGTATAAATACAGGGTAACGAACAAAAGTCTACGTAAAACAAAGATATCAATAAATGAGGGCATAGAAGAAGCATATGTATATTTAAAAATGTATATACGAATATCTACATGCACAATATTAAGGTCATGTGATCTATACGGACTGTTCAAGTGCATTTGATATGACAGATCATCAATTCTTGCTCCGTAAATTTGAACGCCCTTAAATTCAGTGTATCTTTTCAGAAATTCATAGAATCTTATTTAACAGAATGAATTATGCATATTGTAATGGTTTTAAATCAAATGAATTCTGCTCTATATCAGGCGATCCTCAATGCTTGAACTTAGGCCCGCTATTGTCTGTGCTGTACATAAATCCTAGGAGTCTCACTTGTCATATTTTGGCCTATACAAATGATAATAATTTATTCGGCGATTTATTCGTCTAATAACATGGAACTAATTCATAAGAACATTAAATTAAATGTTAGCAGATGCCGTAACATATACTGGGAAAATTTATTTTTAAACCAACCTATTGATGACAAGAGACTCTATAAATGGGTAGGACATGAATACGACTGCGGCTGATGGATAACTGAACAAATCTTTGGAGTTTGTATGAACCCAAGTTGAGTATTATCCGTATTACAGAAATTACGACAATATAAATTCTAGTCGTGGAAAAATTATCAAGAAATCAATCGCAAAATTTTTTTGCATTACTGGGCATGCTGCAAAGATAGTCCTAGATGATAATAGTGTAGCTAATTTTAACCGCTATAGTGTGATTGGTCTAGCCACAGGTTTTTCAAATAATACGATTCAGTTAATGGAAAATAAAATAATAGTTTCATATCTAAAAACTCAGAGCACAGGGTACTGTGTGCGATCGTACCAATATTTGTATAAATGAAATAATTCTGCTATCACTTTGCAACCCATAAAAATTTCGGCTCGTCTCAAAGTTTGAGAAATTCTGGTATATAGCATTGAAGCTAGATTAATTTTTATGGACAAAATTGGGACGTGCAAGTTTTCGGCAAAAAGAAGTCACGAATCTTGAAGTGCAATTAAAAACCTGAAAAAATGCGAACGTTAAGCAATAATTTGAGGTTGTTTAACAATAATCAAAGTAATTTTTTGCGAAGATTTTTGTGATTGATGAAACTTGGCTTCACCACTGGTTTCTGAATCCAAATTTCAACAGTGAGCACCTCATGGTAGTTCTCCTGCAAAGCGAAAATGTTTCTATGGGTGGATATGGTAATGGCTGCAATTATTTGTGATTCGAAGGGAAAAATTTTCAAAGGAATATCTTGCAAAGGGACTAACTTATTCATCGGATCTAGCCTCAAATGATTTCCACTTTCTTTTCAAACTTTTTCTTATTAGAAGGAAGGTTTGATGGAATGAAGAACTTACTGCAGCAACGAAGTAGAATTTAGATGATCTTAAGGAAGATCATTACACTATTGGATCAAGTGTGCTGAAATTGTGAAATGTTTTAACAAATTATCTTCGTACTATGTATACTTAATTGATTGACATAGAAATGGGTACCTTATATTCTTAGTTATGCATTTATAGTCGTTAAACAGCTTTTATTTTTTAAAATATTAGATAAGTTAGAGAGAGATTTCGGTTTTTCCTTTAAATTTAACAGTTTAACAGTGAGTACTTTATAATTTTATTTATGAGTCTTTTTGAAAACACTTGGGGGCAGAGCTAAAAACATTTTTGCAATTCAACGTAATGAAATATAATAATGTTAGTATCGAAAAGATAAAAATAGTATCAATGAGAGATAATTATGTTCCTCTCTCGGTTCAAGGTGAAACAACTAATGCCGCGTTTTAGCTACTATGTACAGTACACTTCTGTCACTAATACAACCAGTAACATGTGAATATAAACAGTAGTGGGCAGTTATTACAGTTAGTGACAGAAATGTTCTGTAACAGTGACAGTGTTTTTCACAAAGTTTTTTATTCAATAAACTCTCTTTTACACATATGCAAAGTTATTCCAGTTATTAAATTGCTGACGGAGTTAAGTAGATAAAATTTGTGACAATGAGGCTAAAACTTAATCGCTAATGCATTTTATTACCTTTGCTATTCTTAATACTTCTTCACACGAATAAATTAAATACAAAAGCTTAGAGAACATTGAAGGAGTTTATTTTCTAATAGTAGTCTAACTGTTATAACTTATTTAATTTTATAATTTTTTATCATGAATATATATTATGCATAGGTACTCCGTGTATTAAATTAAGTGATGAAGGAAAATAAAAAATTGATATTTGATGATGCGATGAACTTGACGTTAAAAAAATCTCGATCACGATTTTGTAAAGGCATCGTCGTATTTAAATGAAAATACTTATTTTAACGAAATATAAAATAAAAGTAGTCTTCTTACCTATAATATCTAAATTTGCGTTGTCTATTGCGTTGTACCTATCTACAAAAAGCGATTTTTGATCCTCAGTCTTTGTTCTACACTCACTCGTGTCTCTATTGCTGCCGTTAATTTGTTCACATTGAGTGTCTTTTTTCGGCGTTTTATGGCAGCAGCACGGCGATGTTTCGCATTTTTTACACGTTCCAATGTTCAGCGCGAATAGTTTATCACTAGCACTTAACCTAGACAGATATTCGTTCTGTCTTTGTATCTCCGCACTTAACTTGGATAGATCACTCAATTCTTGACTCAACCTGTTTATGTAAGGATCGTCTATGTGGTGTTTATAGTGCTTCTTACTTTGCTCTTGGTATTGATCGATCTCCTGGAGGAGTTTCTCACTTAGCCGGTCCGCAAAGTCCGTTAAATGTTTGTGACATTCGTCGTTCCAGGAATTCTCAATTTCTATGTCGCTTAACAATGGGGTTGTTTCCGAAGAATATTGTCTTTGCATGACCGATATCACTTCGCCAGTTTTTACTTCTCTTCTGCGTGCTCTCGGACTGGACCTAATTACTTTATCTACTGCTTCGTCTAAACTATTGGCAACTTCGGCAGCCGCTTCCAGTAAACATGTTTTCGATTTATTATCGGATTCGTTCTCGGAGAAACTAAATTTAGAATTAGACGACTTTGTAGGCGATTTCTCTTGACTTACACTTATAACACTATCTACGGAATCTGGCGAAGAAACGGCACTGGAATCACTATCTTTATCGTTAGTTTCTGGATTGAACAATTCTAAACATAATAATTTGGGCAGAGGCTTGGCTATTGATTTTCCGTTGTTAACTGAAGATCTCCGGACTATAAGAAAATTAGCTCTACTTGTTTTAATACCAATATTTCCTTTTTTGTTCAATAAATCTCGAATTTCTTTCAAAGTCTCTTCTTTACTTTTAGGTGCTTGTCCGTTTTTCTCGTTCTTTTCACCACTATTTAACGGTGTCTTCTTGAATTTTGGAATTTGCTGCACTGCATATTTTTTGGCCAAACTCTCTATGAATTTTTTGTCTTTCACTGGTTCTTGTACTTTAGGTGGCGACTCGCTTTTCACAACTTTATTAACGGGATCGGTCGGCGAAGCAACTTCCGAAAATTTACTTATGGTTGGTTTTGGAGAACTGAGCTGTTTGGTAAGGGGATAAACACTTAAAGGCATTTGCTTGATTCTAGGACTGGTGGGACAGGAGGATTGTTTGATTCTGGGCGAGTTCGGGACGGAAGAATTACTGAGGCGCGGTGACGTCGGTCCCGGACTCAATGACGGCGAAACGGGATCGCATTTCGGCACGAAAATAATAGAAGCAAAGCTATCTTCGGAATCTACACTAGTATCACTTTGTAAACTACTGTCTTTCGAAGAATCGGAACCATCTTCTTTGGAATGCCTCCTTTCGCATTCGGTTTTCTTCTCGATTACGATTATTTTTTTCGGTGTTAATAAATTGTCATCTTCAGGAATCGTGGGAGAAATTAATTCGGAACTGGTCCAATTTTGAAACATTTTTACGAAACCGTTTTTCAACGAACCTCCGGCAACTTTCTCGATATTCGTCGTCGAATTTTTTATTTTCGTAAAACTGGTTTTAATCAAATGTAATTTTTTAGCCGTCGAAGCGGAAAATAAGCTATCTTTGATGGAATCAAAAGTATGATGTCGATGATAAATTAGATCTTCATTCAACGATGTCTGTTTTTGTATATTCTGCTTGAGTTTTTCTTTTTCCTTTAATCTCTCAGTAGACATGAGTTCCTCATTCAAAGATCTCTGTTTTAAAACGTTCCGTTTCTTAATTAATGTCTTATTTTCATTTCCATTACTCACTTGTTTCATTTCGGTAGGTTCGTCCAATGCTTCTTCAGCATCTTCTTCACATATCGACTTCTTTTGTTTCACTAACTTAGGCTTACTGAGAGTATTTACATAAACTCTATTAGGGAGAGTTGTGGTTTCTGGAACCGACGCTGGGTTATCCGATATATTTTGAATATTCGACTTGGATCGCATTATCTCACTACCATTTCCAGTCTTTATGTTGGTCATACTGCGGGATTTTAAATTATTATACATATCATTGAAGATCTGAGATGAAGGAAAGGTTTGACGTCTTTGAGGCACGTCATCATCGTCCACCCTTCGGAGTTCTATCGGAATATCATGGATGTTTTCGGAATAACACTGTTCGCAGCCATCGGAGTCGTATCGTTTAGGCGGTATATCTTTGGTGCATGTCGTCCAACTATCCAGAAACCAAGGCCTGTGAACGCTGACGCGTTTTCCAGTACCGGCAAGCTTTTGGATGGCTCTGCGTACGAAGCTGTAACAGGTTTCGTTTGGACTACTGAGGCTGGAACTACTCGGCGAAGAATTCTTTTTGGGGTCAATAGAACGGCCTCTGTTACGCGTCCTGCCGCGTTTCTTGCTTCCGAATTTTCCTCTGAAAATCCAAAATAACATAGTGTCATGTGAAAAGTCGCTATTTAAAATTTCGAAAAAGTCGTTTAAACCTAAAAACATTATTTGATATTTAAATTATATAAATAATATAATTTTAAAAATAGTTTACTTTTTCGAATGAAAAATTTAAACATATAAATATAAATAAATAGTTTTATTGTAATATAAGATTCTAAATGAAGTTATACAATTAAAATTTATGTTGAATCAAATCATAAATAGCAAAACGCTCTGCATTCAGCACTAGAGAAAATGTTCTCCTCCATGACAACACAAAACTACGCACAAGAATAGTGCAGAAAAAAATTTTTTGCATTTTGGGAACCAAAATGTACACAGTGTACATTTTGGTTCTCAACGGTACGGATCGCGTACGGGTATGTTTCGCCGTAGTTTTCCAGGTGTGACACTGTTTAATTATTTACTGATGATGACAACTTAGTTGTTGAAATACGTATGCAGAATTCGAAAACTAATGTGGCAAGGGATTATATATCAACCTTCAGTGATCAAACTAAGTTCGAGAGTAAAAAAACTTTTTGCACAACGCTAGATAAATTATAGACCAGAACAATAAAAAGGTACAGTTTCGGCCAAAAAGACGGAACAGTTGCTGCCTAGTGTGAATGTAACTTTTCTTTCTAAAAAATGGTATAATTTCGTAGCATATTTATATAATAATATTAACATTAACGTAAATAATATTAATAATATATAATTAACTAACAAACGGTAGTCAGGATTGCCAGCATTCTCTAATTTGAAAAACATAACAATTGCCTTTCGAATTTTTTTGACTAACATCACCCAAACGTTTTCTACCGGATTCAAATCTGGAATTTCACTACATCAGTTAAAGTCGTTAATATTATAGGCCTGCGTTGGGCAATTATCTTGTTGGAAGATAAAATTATTGTTAGGGAAAAGTAGCTCAACAGAAGAAAACAACACTTTATAAAACTTTGGTAAATGCTTCGCTATTATATCTTTTGTTAATATGCCATACAATTTCAAGTCCTGGCGCCGGTATCCAGATCCACATATTTACAGAAAAACGACGACTTTTGTTTGTAAAATTGACATAATTCTCGTCAAATCGAAGGACGATAAACGCGAATATTGTTACTGTTTGAGGATTGAAAAATCTTTTTATTACTAAAAGTTATACGATTCCAAAATCATTCGTTATGAGCTGTGTTCTAAAGCAAACTCCATTCTTGATTTTTATGAATGCTCTTTCATAATATTCTCCTTGCTGCTGTGTGGCATTTCAATTTAGATTGTGCTATTCTGCGACGACTCGTATTACATAATGCTGGAAAATGGTTTCTGGAACAGCATCAAATACTGTTGAAAATGGATTTGCTCTTAAATTATTAGTCAAAGCAGCGTCCTGTTCAGCAGTTAACTTTCACGGACGCCCTAGATTTCTATTAATTGTACTATGGTTTCGCCATCTTCTTAAAATGTTGGAAACTAAGATCTTATTCATCTTGTAAAATACAGGCGAATAGTATGCACCTCTGTTGCGAGTTCTCTATATGATAATGCACGTGTTAACACTACTGCTCTTTAAGTGGCTAAAACTATTGACATTTCGTAGATTTGATTTCCTCAGCCTTTTTCCATTTTTCCCAACCGTCGATGGTAATAGGTTTGGGTCGAATGAAGAAGTAATAATTGAAACTAACGCATATTTCCAACAGTTTAATAAAGCTTACTTTTCTGAAGGAACGAAAAGACTTGAATATCGATGGACTAAATGTAATGAGTTCTAAAAAAAGTTTGAAGCTAAATAATGTTTTGCGAAAAGATTTGTGTCTTGAATTGAATTGAAGGAATTGAATTTTTTACAAATCTTAATTTGGCGAATGTTGATGTTTTATTCATACAAAATACAATTGACTCCAAAAATTAAGTCAACAAGCTATTTTTAATGTCGTAAATGGCTTTGCAAACAAGCGAATTTGGAGTAAAATCAAGCCACGAGAGATCTTTAAACATTCATTGAATCTAGACATAGTTACTGCGTTGTGTAGATTTTGATCTAGCTATGTTATCGGATCCTTTTTTTTCTAAAATGAGTGAAAAATGTGATCGGTAATACGAAATTCTTTGGTTTCTGCTTGTTTGGAATAAAACTTAATACCATGTATGCTACTACTTCACTGAAACTGTCAGTTTCAGTGCAGTAGTTCAGGCCTGAAGATCTCCCATACAAATGGGTACGAAACGTCGGCAGATATACAAGTGATGCGGTTCCAGCCCGGAAGCCTAGAAGCAGATAGTGTGGACCACGACCGCGGAAGTCTACGTACCAGATTAAAACCATGTATTTTAACGAATGTACGACACCGTATGTGAAACATTGTATTTCCTGGTAGAGTTTCTCTAGGTAAATAATTTTACGGGAAAGAGACATCAGTCGGGTACAGGGTAACTTCTTATGGAGCTACGTTAAATTTTTCGTCTAAATCAATAAACGAAGAATATTTAGAGCTCTTAAAAGTAAAGATCGTGTTCATATGAACAATCTATGTCTTCATATTTCCCAAAGCATAAAACTAATTATGCTCATGAAGTGATTTAAGACCCTTGGCTCTGAACATTCACCGGAAACAAAAAAGGAAAACAATGAAAAAGTTTGCCAGACAATGGCCTTGGATATAATTGCATGATTAGCATGATAAATGATGAATCAGGAACTTCCCACTTAATTGAAAATAATATGTCACGATTTAGTTGATATAACGTTTCATATACACGTTTTAAATGAAATTATCATACAAAATACAAAAAAAAATAATTGGGTACCCCCTATACAAAATTTGTTTTATTTAATTCTAAAATTTGATAATTATAACAAAACCATTTAGTTGTAGTTTCTCCATAGCTACAAAATTGCAGTCTTACATAAATATTAATATTACATCGAAATCTACAATAATGGAAAACAGACATTGCGATTAGAATTAGAATTTTCCAAAAAATATATTAAAAAATTGTCTATTTATTTTTTATTTTATAAATATTCCCGTTTTAAATAAAATAATGTTCAATATAACTTTAAAGGAAATACAAAAAACTGAAAATCGAGTAATCATTACCTAGCTTTATATACACGATGGAATAAATGAATAAGCAGATGTACGAAGATTGTTAATACTTTTGGTAATCAATATCTTTCAGATTCAAAACAGAGATGTAGGCGGATTGCTTCAGAAAAGATAATCAAAGATGGGAGCTTCAATATAAAAATATAAAATGACATTACAATTAGTAATAAAAAAATATCAACATAAATACATAGACCAGCTAGGTATTTGTTTACGAACATTTCGTCTTTGAATCACATACAGCTATTCAATAAAACGTCAAAGAAAGCACGAAGGAGTGAAAGTATAATATTATTCATTAAGCAGCTTTATATATAAGGGTGGGCTGAAAAGTTCGTGAAATGACGGACAGATGACGCAGTTTCAGACTGTTGTTTTTTTGGGCTGGTGTGCGTCAATTGTCAACTGTGTCAACCGTAATGATTATTTAAGTAAGAGCGTCACGGAGTTTTTGGCGAGACGGACGGTGTCGAAATTCGAGCTGTCCTTAATTACTTTTTCTTGAAAGGTTTATCAGCAACAAATATTCATAATGAGATGAAGAATGGTCTGAAGAATTTGGCTTCATTTTTCACTGTTAATAAATGAGTTTATGGTCGTACAAGCGTTAAAGATGCACCAAACAAATATAGTGGACGTCCGTAATCTGTCACTATACCGGAAAATGTTGAAAAAGTGCACGCTATGGTGTCAAAACAATGTCGCTTGAAAACGTCTGAAGCAGTGGAGGCTGTAAACATCCCACACCGCGGCATTAACACCTTTCGCCTAACAATTATCTGGCAGGTCAGAACTTTTCAGCAGACACCGATGATAAAGCTACTTTAAATGTTTAAATTAATGAACTCGGGAGTTCCGTTTTTGTCAAGGCATAGGGACTTTAAATCATTGCTGATTCTAATGTATCGCGGTGGCAGGACGATTACACTGAGAAATAAATGCAATTTCAAACAGCAGCCTTTTCTTTTATTTTCATTCCACGAACTTATCATCCCATCCTCCTACATAAAAGGATACCTGAATAAGCAGATTTATCAAGATGTTTTAATAATTTTAGTAATCAATATCTTTTATAACTAAGCTTTATGATGTAGGTCCGTTACTTGAAAAATTAATTTTGAAATGAACGTAAAAATTTACTGAGAAATTCACGGTTTGAATTGAATAGACTTCTGAACTGAATTAAAATTAATGTTTAGAATATTAAAGCTCTTGTGTGAACAATATTAGCGTATAGCTTATGTTGGTTTATATGTAAATAAAATAGCTACAAAGTTAATCTCTAAGTATCTAAATATTATCAGAAACTAGTTCGAGTCACAATTTGAAGATACATACTTATTTTAAAGAAAATATCGATTTAGACCACTTTGAATGACGTTAGACTTCGTTCTTCCAATTCAGAAGCAAAACAATATTTGATGGAATAGTACTATATATCTTGGCTTATCATGGTTTAAGAAGGTTTCTATTTAAAAATAGGTTAGAAAACTTTTGCATAGATGTTTGATGCAGTCGCGAAGTAATTGTAATCGATCATTTGAGCAAGTGCATGACAATAACAGAATAAAATGCAACGCGATTGGTAAGTCTGTGTGAAATTTTGGTTAGGTACATTACAGGTTTGTAATACGCGCGTTTTATTAGTTATCATATATTTTCATGGCAGCTAGATTCTGCCTCTGGATTTTTGAAAAACCTTGGAAATTAAAATAAATTCGGAAAATGACTGAACTTCTAATAATACATTTTATATAGATTAAAAATATATTAATATGTTCTAGCATTGTGTGTTCACATTATGATTATTTGTCTGAGTTGCAACTAATAGATCATACATAGACAAGGGCATCTTCTGCTGGTTCTGTTTATTATAATAAATACATTTTTAGTTTAATTTCCCATAGCTTTAAATGGAATTATATTAAAAAACTAAATAGTTATCAAAAATTATTAAAACGTTATACTTACTTGCCGTTAGATTTATTGGAATCAGTATCTGATTGAGTGTAGGCGTGATAGTGCGGTGGTGCGTCATCTTCGGACGTATTCGTTGTCGATGTTAGGTCCATAGAGGGTGTGTTCATCAAATGTTGCGAGCGGTGCCATGGAACTAGAACGTCTTGCGATTCGAATTTCCTGTGACTCTGTTCCATCGCCCACACGGAGATTATGAGTCGACCGCCGATTCTCAGCACTCTGGCCAGCTCTCTCAGCGCGCACACCCTTCTCTCTGTCGTGGCGAAATGGTGAACTACAGCGATCGACAAGACGGCGTCCAAACTTTCATCTCGGAACGGCAAAGATAAATTGTCGAACACCAGGACCTGTACGAAATCAATAATATAAACGTTGAAATGAGATTGTAATATACAGAGTGTTCGTATTTAAATTCTTCATTATAAAAGTAAAATACATGAGAAATAATAGAGATTACTGGTTTTACTTAAATTATAAATAGTCGCAGCTTTTTGAGGACTTTACCAAATCACCTTTTGTGAAGATAATATTCGTTACCCACCCTCAAACAGTTTGAAAGAATGAAAATATCGATTTCGCTAGATTCTTAACATTCGTCTGAAAAAATAGTAATTGCATTTTTGCGCTTTCTTGAATTTTTAGATAAGATAGTCAACTCCTTTACTATTGCCATTTTAAATATTTGAATTACTTAATTGCAATTTATTCGTATTCGTTAAAATAAGTAATAATGGGTGTTTTTTAAGCTGCATGAGAACTATCGATATCGATTATGGTTTGAGAGCTGATAATGTCAAACTGTGTTGACATATCTGTTCAGTAAGGTTTGGCAAGTCATCATGAATCGTTTAACGCCAGAACAACGCTTCCAAATTATGGAAATTTACTTTGAAAAAAATAAATCTGTTCACGAAGTTTATAGAGCACTTCGTCAATTTTACGGTCAACATAATCGACTTAGTGAGCAAGCAATTCGTGCAATTAATGATCGTTTTCGCACTAATTTTACTCTTCTCGATTCAAAACCATCAACAAGACAAGAAATGTGCGTACCGAAGAGAATATTGCTGCTGTAGGGCGAACTATTGAAGAAGACGCTGAAATGTCGATTCGTCGTCGTTCTTAACTTGTCGGCCTTTGTCCTTCGACTACGTGGAAAATTTTACGTAAAGATTTTGGCGTATGTGCCTATAAAATACAGCATGTACAAGAATTAAAGCCAAACGACCATCGTTTGCGTCGCATTTTTGCTGATTGGGCTCATTTGAAACTGGCCGAAGATAAACATTTTTATCAAAGAATTGTGTTTAGTGTGTTTAGTGATAAAGCTCATTTCTTGTTAAATGGCTACGCCAATAAGCTAAATTGCCATACTCGGAGCGAAGATAATCCTCAAGCCGTTAACGAATCTCCATTACATCCATTAAAATTGACTGTTTGGTGAGGTTTACACCCTGGCGGCATCATCGGTCCTTATTCCTTCTGAAATGAGGAAGGAGCTGCCGTTACGGTGAATGGCAAGCGCTATTGAGCCATACTGACTGAATTTTTGTTTCCAAAAATTAATCTGCAAACTTGCCATACAGCGCGCTTAACAATCGATTAATTGCAAAATCAATTTGGTGACAACTTTATTTCCAGAAGTGGTCCTGTTCACTGACTATGTTAAGTCATTGGTCGCAATAATTCCAGAAATCATCAATAAAATTAATAACATTATTTAAACAACCGAAAAATTGACATTAACAGGACAGCTAGCATCGTAATCATAACGACTGAACGCGTAAATTACATTTTACACGAAGAATCGGGCATATCGAAGTTGTTAGTATGGTATATGACGCGAAAATCTTGAATTGTGGTAAAAAAATGGGGAAAAAATGAGAACGACGCTCAACAAGCTGTTTAACAAGAATGAAAATGATTTTTTGCGAAAGCTTATTACGGTTTATGAAGCATGGTTTCGCTGTATTACTGCATCCAAACGGCAATCTCAATAATGTATATTGTACAATAATGTAATACTTCTGGAAAGCCGAGGTATTTCTATCAATAGGCCTGGTAATTACCACAATTTTTTTAGATTCATTAATGGATCGCAATATTACCCCGGAACAAAGCAACAATTTGCCAACTAGATCTTTCGAACAAGTACATTAACAATAATTTTCCTTGCTATTTTTACATACCATACATTGTAACTACAGTTCTGGACGATTACGAAGCGTTAATTCTGAATGGTATATTACCATGTTGTCTTTTAAAAATCCATAATAGTCGGTGAAAAAAAGGAGTTACACTGGTAACACTATTCCAAAGAAAAACCGCCAACAAGTAAATCATTGAATTGGTGAGTTATCCTTTACAAAGTCCCAACTTAATATGCAACGATTTCTTTTTATCTCCATGTGTCAAATAAATTGCGTTGTATACATTTTCCTTCGAACAATCACTCTGTCGATATTTTCGATAGAAAGATATCGATAGAAAGATAAATGTGTATGTCCAAAAATACGAAACAAATAATCTGGTACGTAGACTTCCGCGGTCGTGGTCCATACTATCTTCTTCTGGGCTTCCGGGTTGGAACCGCGTCACTGGTATCAGTTTCAGTGCAACGAACAGTAGTAGTAGTTGAACCCTGAAGATGTCCTATACGAGTGGGTACGAAACGTCGGTAGTTATTCCAGTGACGCGATTCCAGCCAGGAAGCTCAAAAGAAGATACGAAACAAATATTTTAAAAACTAGTTTCCTTGTGTGTAGTGTATTGACTGCATTGAGTGATACTTTGGGAAAATATGTTGATTTCTAAGCTAATCGATAAGTTTCCAGTGAACATTAATTAGATAATTTAAGAACATTATTACACCGCAATGAATATCATAAACCGAAAAAACGTGGAGGCTTACGCTAGGTTGCAGATGTTTAACCTAGATAATTCACTTTGTTAATATTTGTCTTATTAGTAAATGTTTACATTACAATGTCTATTCAATAATTTATGAGATTGTTGTAATGTTAGACATTTACCTCATTATCTTTTTCCCTGGATATTTCACTGAGTCTGGTGCATTTATCTCCGCCCATGGTGTATATAGTGGAGTTAATGTTTAGGTACTTTCCGTTTCCGCAACCGACATCGCACACTAACGAACCCGGCTCTAGAGTCTCCAGAAATTGTTGAACGCGCGGCCAAGGTTTACTCCTCGGATTGTCGCAGAAAAGTTCGTAGACGTCATGTACGTAGGCCTGTTCCAACGCAACACTCCTAGCTACTTTTTCATTCACCGACATACTTCCCGAGTCTGTACAATCTGGAAATAAAGAATATAAGGAATTAACAGTAATCTTAATAAAAAGGACGAAATTATATATTAATGCGATTAAATGATAAATTGTATTGTTTTTTAAACAGCCTGTTAAATATAAAATAATTTAATAGTTGTAATGATTCAAGTCTAATTAATCGTCGATCGAGTATGCGCGACCTTAGATGAAGCATTGGTTTCATTCAATACCAATGTAATTGGCCATATAATGGATGTTTTGCGTATCGTAATAACATTAATTGGCATTGTGAAAAATAGTCACAGAAACCCGATTTAAGTAAATTTAATTTAGAAAATTTCAAAGTGTAAAATTTTTTTATGTAAACGAAACTTGGCCCAATATGAGAATAAAAGTTTAATTAATGTACTTTTTTATTCAAGTTAGTCGTATTTTATAAATTAAAACACAAAATTTGATTTGTTATATTTTCTTTATTATGGTATTCTATTTTCTATATTGTTGTAGTTTAATTAGTTTGTAATTATTTCAATTTAAATTATTCAATTAACTAAAAGAAATTACGTTTCTCTATCTGCTTTTTTTTCTTCGCTCTGCCTGTGTTGTGTACACCTTTGAGATGATTATTATCCAAAACGGATGATGAGATTCCTCATTCCTCACTTGACGCTCACATATACAGGCTGCTTCTTCTTAATTTAAATAAGGTAAGATGGCAAGCTGCAACCTGAGTGAACAACTTTGTGTGATTAATTCAATCCAAAGTAGATTTCCTTTTATTTTATCTAAATTTAATATTCAGGTTTTAAAAAGCGTGTCGCAGCTCGCAGGCAGACTTCCCATTACCGTGACCGTCGGTTTAATGATCTCCATCACTTCATTCTGAGCTAGATGGAGCAGTTACAGGCCTGCAAAGTCCGTGTGTGGTTTTTTTGAATGCGAAAGAAGTTTTTCCTATCGGAATTCATAGGTTGAATATAGAAGTGGATGGTAACGTTATGAATGAAGCTTCATTTCGAAAATTATGCACCATGTTTAGCACGATGAAGAACGATTATATCAATCTTCAGCTGTGACTAAACGAAAATTGATAAAAAAATTAAAAAATCAATGGTTAGAAAGTGTGCCCAGGTGGTGCCTTGAATTTGATTAGATGAGCTGTATTAAATCTTCTTGCTCATTGCGAACAAAAAATGGAGGAATATATGAACTTGTTACTGATGACGACATAGACTCTTGCAAAAAACACCAAAAATAAAGTGTCAAAGTGGTGGCTATGGTCGTTTTTTTTTTTTGGATCGAAAGGATATTCTTTCGGTCGACTTTATACCAAGAGGAAAAACAATAAATACAAAAGCCTAGTATCAGACGCTTTATCGACTTTGCAGTTACATTCAGAACAAATGGCGTGGAATATTGTCTAGCGGCATTGTGCTGATTCATGATAATGTTAGTCAATGTTTAATTGCGTTAATACAAGGTTTACTTCAATTTAGACATTCTTTGGTGATGGTTATATTTTTCTAGCTCAAAGATTTGTTTTGGGGCTGTTATAACCGACCGGGAACCAAGTATAGAGAATGCTTCGAAAAACTTACACGTGATAAATGTTTGAATTTGAACAAAGGCTACGTAGAGAAGTACTGTAGGTGGCGTAGTAATTATAAAATAAATTTTTTTCTATTATCTTAAGTAATAAATGCCTGAGAAGTTAATGTTTTTTACTTACTGAACGATCCTCGTGTTTTAATAGTTACAGTGGTTTATTTAGAAAATATTTACAGTTTACTATAGTAAGTTCTTTTAATCATTTTTTATTACTTAATTGTAAAACTTCTTGAAAATCTCACTCCTTTCATGCCAGTGAAGTATGTTTAAATATATATTTTTTAAGCGTAAAAAGATTGCGTTTTCGAAACCCAATAAATTATATTTGTAATATAACTAACTGACAAAAATTTCGTGCGTTAAGTATGTATGTATCTATATCATATTTGAATTACGCCGTTTCTTTAAATTTATGTAGATATGACTTGACTCACAAGGGAAGTGTTTCAACTCGGAGAATTTAATGAAACTTGGCTGGCTTATAAATTTAGTAGGAGTATGCGAAAAACCGTTTTTCGTTTTGAGAGGATGATATTGGCCACTGAAAATCGGTATGTCTAGCATTACAAGAAGACCATAAGAATATGTCGGAGCAATTTCTGCTCCATATGCGGTAAAAGATTTGTTTTTCTTTTTGTGGTAATTATATTCTTTTAAGCATACCATCTGAAATGTACATTTTAGTGCCTTCGATAGGCACTTAATGGGTTTCTATATACAAATATTTATTCAGATTGTAATCAAAAGAACTTAGACTTACAACTAACGGGTCTTCATATTGTTGAAGCTACACCTGTCGAATTGGCAGTCATTTATTCAGTCTGTTTTGCCAAATTACCATGGACGGATATAACGTTCAAAAACATGTGCAAATGATAAAATTGTTTTATCAAAATGGGTGTTTTGTTCGGGCAACGTTCCGTGCTCTTCGCCCATTTTACAGTCGCCATAGTCGTCCTACCGAGCAGACTATTCGCAGTGTGGTGGATAAATTTAAGTCCACTGGTTCAGGAAACAATGAATCAACACCCGTACGACGACGAAACGCAAGATCTGCCGAAAACATCGCCGCTGTCCGTGAGAGTGTGCAGGAAAATCCGAGGCAGTCGATTTCGCGTCACTCACAAGAACTCGAGCTTTCGCAGACCACAACTTTGCGAATTTTCCATCGTGACTTAGGCCTGCACCCGAACAAAATTCAACTGACCCAGGATCTGAAGGTAAATGAACATAGACATCGACGTATCTTCGCTGAATGGGCCCTGGAGGAGTTAGAAATAGGTGCTAATTTTCATCAAAAAATCATGTCCAGCGATGAGGCCCATTTCTGGATGAATGGGTATGTCAACAAACAACATTGTCGAATTTGTGCGAAACCAATCCTGCACGAGCAATTTGAGCGCATGGTCATCTCATGTGGAAGTACTGTGAACTGGCTACCGAGATCGTGCGATTTGACCCCGTTAGACTTTTTGTTGTGGGGTTTTATTAAGTAGCAGGTCTATGTGAATAAGCCATAAACTACAGCGACCCTTAAAGCCAACATAACCCATGCTATCGGTCAAATTCAGCCTAATTTATGACATTTCGGATGCGCGCCATGCAGCGAAGCCGCGGCGGACATTTGCACGATGTTATATTCCACACATAATGGCATGGATATGCTTTTCAAACGAATACAAAATTTCGATGATA
This sequence comes from Dermolepida albohirtum, assembly GCA_031893035.1. Taxonomy (NCBI): domain Eukaryota; kingdom Metazoa; phylum Arthropoda; class Insecta; order Coleoptera; family Scarabaeidae; genus Dermolepida; species Dermolepida albohirtum. The sequence goes on from JAVIWB010006379.1 coordinate 27,085, forward strand.
TCTCACACACTTTGCTTTATTTAAATTTAAAGACAGGAAGCGGTTAATGAAAGACCCGTTATCTATTACACATGCTAAATCTTGGCGTCGCATCAGAGTTGCCGGGACTCAGAACATGAGCGCCTACTTAATTCATAGAGTGAATGCAGTATATCGCTTCAGCTCTGCGATAAAAGTTATGGTATTTACAATATTGTTGTTTTCGTATACAGCGTAATAATGCCAGAGAGTTGTAATAGTGCTATAATTAGTAGAAAACGTAGGAAAGTTTATAAAAGAGTTTCTAGACGTAAAGTACAATGGTGCTAGAATAATATGTACATTCTGCGATAAATCTTTGTTCTTCTGGGCCAAGTTTGCGTGTAAAAAACACATTAAAACTGCACGATATAAATATGCAAAAAGTGGCATAAATGTTTATAATGGTTTTATTTTTTAAATACTTTTGATATTTACTTTTTGTAGTTTGCCGTTTTCCTTACTTGCTAAAAAACCATTTATGTAAATTTTGTTATATACAATGCTAATTGTAAATTATCATTTTGAGCAACATTAAAGGCTGTGGTTACGCGTGAACAAGACCACAGACTGTAAAAAATTCTGTTGTCAATGCTGTAGTACGATTACTAGAACCTTTTAAACCGTCAGTGTCACTGTTACTAGCTAGTAAAAGATTATAGAAATGTACCAGCGAAGGAATTTTGACCAAGTTTCAGCTCTCAACAAGCGTTAATGTTAATGAATGATAATGCCGTATGGGTGGTTCTTTTAAAAATAAGTGTGGTAACAGCGTTTTATTATTCTAAACATTTTCAGCAAACAGAAAATTTAAATTTACAATTAAATCTGAAAGAAGACTGAGTTGTTAGAGAAAGTCAGAAAAAAATTGAAGATATTTGAGATTTATTAACTATTCACAGTTACAAAGGAATACTTGATGCAGTAGGCAAATTAAAACGAGTCGTTGCAAATATTAGACGATGTACACTCACAGTTGAACGCCTTAAGTGAGAAAAAAATTATGTCGTTACAGAAAACTTGAATAGTGTTTTAATTGTTTAAGACAGTAAATTCAGACTTTATCAGATTAAGACAAATATAGTATAATAAAGATGAAATGAGCATGTAACACCTGTTGACTATTATTTACAACGATGTAGACAGATATGGCGCGCCGCCCAACTTGGCAACCCCAATAATCACACCAGAAGGTAATAATTTAGTACGTTGTAGATGAAAGGAAGCAAGTATTGGAACAAGTACTAGAGAATTTGAGAATTCATTGGAAATCGGAAGATTAGTGCAACAAATAATCGAGAAGAATGAAGGGGAATTGTAATTCAAGAATTACAAAATTTTACGTAATAATAGGATTAATAGGAAAATTTTTTCTTATGCCCTTAATTTGTAATGTTTGTATAACACATTAATAATAAATTGCTCAAATAATTTTTGAAATTTTCTGTTGAAACAGTCTGGTATAAACCTACCAATCTACATTTATTTATGAGCTTTACTTTCCTTATCGGAAGCATTGAATTGATTCATACGTACTGTTTTGGTAAAGATCTTTGATGATTCTTACTTAAATTATAAATAATAAATGTCCATAGTTACGATTATGATAAAATTATGCTAATGCGCGTGATAATATTCCTGTTTCTTTGCATGATATTTTTATCAAAATATGTACGTTTCTAATATCTCGTGGTCTACAATACCGCGCAATAAAATTAAGGCCACCATAATAATTTAACTTTTTGGTTTTATTTTTATACGAAATAGAACAAAATAATGATTTGACATGAACAACTGTTTACTAATGTTAAAAGGAATCATTCAAATGTTAATAACACTCCGTCTACTACATATGTTTCAGAGATTCACTCATCGTCAGGTAGACTTGCGTTATTAACGAATGATTCCTTCGTAGAGTTTAGCGTACCTTTTCGATACAGAAAAATAATGAATAAACATTGACTCTCTCTCTCTCTCTTCCAACATAAGAATGTATTGAACGACAAAGCGAGAACGCGTCTATCTCGCTGGTCGAGAACAAAGTTCTCAGAGCGTGTGTAGACAGACGCATACCTCGGCGATTTGCAGCATAAATTAATGTTAAAAGGAATCATTCAAATGTTAATAACACCCTGTCTACTGTTTCAGAGATTCACTCATCGTCAGGTAGACTTGTGTTATTAACGAATGATTCCTTCGTGGAGTTTATCGTATCTTTTCGATACAGAAAAATAGTGAATAAACATTGCGTCCTCTCTCGTCCAACGCAAGTGTCTATCTATACACGCTCTGGGAACTTTGTTCTCGAAAAGCAAGATAAACGCGTTCTCGCTTTGTTATTCAATACATTCTTGTGTTGGACGAGAGAGGGAGGCAATGTTTATTCAACTGTTTATTATTGTAATATTAAGGTTTATATATATTTTTAAATAATATGAATTAATATTTTAATAAGACATCTTTTGCTTTGCTCACGGTGGTAATTCTTCTCAGCATGCTTCTAATGCATGACGCAATTAATTCTTTCAAACACTGACTATTGCGCTCGGTATTTTTAACATTCTGTTTTAAAGCGTTTTAAGCTATTTCAGATCCGCAAGTTGCTGTTAGAATACAAATCTTTTATTGATTTTGATCTGTGGTGCACACGGTGCATCTTGCATAAATGTGAAAACAACATCTCCAAAACTTAAAGAATTAATGTATGGAATTGGTATTGATACGGAATTATATTGTACTTGGTTCATTGCACCCGTGAGAGGCCATATCTATAACTGTTCTAATAGCTTCATGGAAACGCTTGTGTGGTCTGTTCCTAATGAAGTGAAATTTTCCGTTACCGCCTCTAAGTATGATTCATCACTGAATACAACCTTGAAAAGACGAAATATTCATTCAATTTATAAGTTTATTAAGAGACTAAGAAAGTGTAAAATTTTATGAACGTTAATAAAATAATGATGCATACCTTTTCTTATTCCTCAACCGTGAGGTTTTTCTGCTGTTTTATCCATCGTAATCTCATTTTTTTCATCATTTCAGTCAATCTGCCGGTGATTGTAAATTTTTTTCTCGTATGATTAAGAATGCGAAGTTCACCCCTCTAATGGCTCGCAATCCAGTCTTCAATGATCTTTTAACAATTAGTCTGTCTCAAAGATCTGTTGTTTTTGTCTTTCTTCCACAATGAATGCGGCCGCTCGAAGTGGATGGTAGATTTTCTGAAATTAAATTTGCCACTGTCCACTGCTTGAGGAGAAATACGTTCTCGTCTTGCTATTTCTCAATGAGAACAGTACCCAGTTTTTAAAAAAAGTCTCTAGTGCTACCTTCTTTGTAGTGACAAAGGCTTTGCGCCCCCGACAACGTATAAAAAACATAAAAAAAGTTAAAATGTTACAAAATTTTGAAACTAATTATAACGCAAAGCATGTACAAGATGTTTAGTGGTGGTTAGAACACTAAGAATTTTGTAGTTGTTGTAAAGGATTATCGTAAATATTATAAAAGAAGATATTTTAACAACAGAAAATATAATATTCTCTTTACTTAGAAGAAATGCAAGTGGCCTTAATGTAATTGCGTGGTACTGTATATGAAATAAAATAAATTTTAAATTCTAACAAGCTTCCGCGTGTAATTCGATATTATTTCCTTTTGTAGTGTTCTAAAATTAGATAAATCATCGAAAATGCGATCCACCTGGTGACAAAGATGGTTAAAAAGTCGAAGAAAACTATCGATAAGTTTTGAACACAAGAAAGTAATATGAAAAGTTGTAATAAGGTCTCGTAATGTTGGGAAAACAAAATTAGGAAAGTTATGATATTTTTTTTAATTTATTTTCGTCCTTGTGGTGTTATTGAAGGCATAGCATGTTTTATTAATATACTTTATCAAATGAATAATAAAATTTCATCTCGAATAGTTTATGAAATAATATTATTTACCATATAATTACATCATTTTTTATAGTATCTAAAACGGTTTTTATTTAAAGAGAATAAAATACACATATGTACAGTTGCGGTTATAAAAGACAGACCTTTTTTTGTATTGTTATAAAATGAAATAATCAAAACTAAATTAAAACTTGCATAGATGCTATAACATAGATGTTATAACGTTTTTTATTAAGGACAATTACTATATTACAGCACAAAAAATGGGCTCGGGTTAAAAAAATCACACTGATTGTTTATATTTTCCTTTTATCAGTTGATTGCTTTAAAGTTATCATTGAATCTAATTTTGACGTTATGCACGTTCTCATTTTTATTATTCACTTCTCGATGTCTACGTTCCTCTGTATAAAAATAGAGTTAAAAATTGTCCACCGTGGTTTGTGGTTTGATAGTTCAATAATTAGAAATATTAAATTAAAGGTATATTATCTCAACCGTTATAAACGAAGTTTATATTGCTATCTGCTTCTGGGCTTCCGGGCTGGAACCGCGTCACTTGTATATCTGCCGACGTTTCGTACCCATTTGTATGGGACATGTTCAGGGCTCAACCACTGCACTGGCAATAAGACTAATTGTCCAGAACGTCTCTCTCAACTTAATTTCCTGGCAGCGCGTAACTCTATTAGAAAAACGTTTGCGCCATTTCTTTCTTTAACACATGTGACTACCGATGAATTAGTATTCGTATTTTGCAGCGGTATTGATACACCGGGAAACTTTGGTGGTTCCAACAATAACTTAAAATTTAAGAAATATGACTTATAACAGATACAATAAAACCTAGCACAATCCATATTATTTCCAAGAAATAATACCGGATTTTCGTAGCAAATGTTTTATTACCCTGTCTATTTTTTATGGTCGCGATTATGCGTACTTTTTTGAAAGATACATATATGTATGTATGTAACGAGTGAGCAACAATGATTGACCTGATATTTTACTACTTTCTGCACGTCCATTATCAGTACTTACTTCCTTTTTTCTATCTGAAGTTAGCAGTTTAGTAATTTCTAGTGAGTTTTCCTACTCTATGTTTATGTCATTAATAGAGCGGCGACGAAAGTGGCAATACCATAGGCGGTACGGTAGAACGGGCAATTGGTGCGCAGTGAATGAGATCATTCACATCAAATACAATACGGTTCACGGTTAGTGTTTATAATAACTTCACACAAACATGTCGCGAAAGTCTGTGCCGTTTGCTACGTCGGTTAGAAAATACATAGCAGAATTTCCCGATTTAAAGTATGATGGATGTGCTGTATTGTGTTTGGTTTGTAATAAGCGACTTATAATACGGAAGAAAGACAATTGTAAAAAACATGTGAACAGTGCAATACATAAACTGAACAAAAGAAATGAAATACCTTATGCAACATTCCTTTATGATTTTTTATTTATGTTGACTGCATGTAATTTACCGCTTCGTTTAATCAGCAAACGCCCTTTTCAAGTGTTCTGGAATAAATATCTGCCAAATTATAAATTACCTGCAAGAAGAACTTTACAGAAACATTTGCCGCGTTTAAGAGAGAGGCTTGAAAATATAGCAAGAAGAGAATTGCATAATAAAAATGTGTGGATTACTGTAGATGAGACTACTGATTTAAAAAAAAATAGTATAATAAACGTAATCGTACGTATTTTATCAGCCAACACATTTTCACAGTCCTATTTGTTAGCCTGTAAACGTATACAAGCATGTACTGCGGCAAATATTCGGCAAATAATAATGAACACCGAATTTGAATAATAATGAACGCCGAATTTTAAAAAAGAAATTTAAGATACAATTAATAGAGCGAGCAACAATGATTGCCCTGATCTTTTACTACTTTCTGCACGCCCCGTATCAGTACTTACTTCCTTTTTTCTATCTGAAGTTAGCAGTTTAGTAATTTCTAGTGAGTTTTCCTACTCTATGTTTATGTCATTAACTTTTCATTGACGTGCAGTGTACAGAACTTGTTTTGTGATTAATATCCATTATTTATACTTATATGCTAGCCTTCATCAGTCTTTTTAAAGTCTTCAGTTCACATATGCGCAGCGAAAATTATAGTTTAAAGTAATTTGCACAGTAGTACTTGTTCTTTACATAGTAGCTAGCATATTTTTATTATAATTATTAGAATTGCGTGAGACACTGTCTAATTTCACTTTTAAGAGGAAGTAAATATTGAGGTGACATGTATGGAAAGAAGTGTAGGATCAGGTCACTCATTGTTGCTCACACTGTATACACATACGTATGTATGTATGTATATATAGTTACGTACTTGAACTGCACTAATAGCCAGTCGATATATTATTTGGCAATCACTAATTCGTCTCTTCATAAGTTGTAGTAAATGTGCGACAGTTTTATTGATAAAAAAGGGCTACATAACTAGGGCACAATCGTCATAATTTTCCAATTTGGATGCTGGCTGCACTAAAAATTTATTCCAACTTTGCAATGCGATAAAAGCAGTAATTTGCCAGACTATTTGCGCAGTGCGAATATCAATTAATAAAACATCTTCGAAACGTTTTTAGTTCATTATATACTTGATATAGTGTCATCTAACAAAAATAGAGATTTGTATTTTCTGAAATGATTGTATTGAAATAGAATTCGTGACACAACCGGTAATACGTTAATAATTATTAATTTTAAAAGTTGAACATCATTTTTCGGTTTCAGTATATTTGTGAAGTATCTGCACATATGATTGTATTTTAATCTGTTCGGACAAGTTTTAATGTGATTTTATTGGGAGAATATAAAATACTGAATTTTTAATGTAGGAAAAATAGAGAATATTAATTTCTGCAGAATTTTATAGCAATAATTCTTAAAAAAAAGAAATCGATAACGTGTGTGATTTCAAGAGCATCTAAACATCTTCGGCATCTTATGTTATAGACCGGATTAGCATGTCGAACATTTCTTGAGGAATTTCTATTTCTCTCTGGCAGCAGTTCGTAATGCCTGAAGCGTTTTTGGTCGCCCATTTCGTGCAGTAACATGTATTTCTACAATATTGCATACGTGTTTTATAGAATTACTGTTTAGAGAATTGACTGGTCACTCCATTCTCTTTGTACCAACCACATCAATCTAGTTGTTCACGATGTTTGCTTAATGAGACAACCATTATTACCCTGATGATCCTTTTTCTAGCAGACCAGTGTAGTAAATTCTCTAAATAAATCAATATTAAAAGAGATTGATGACCTTGATCAAATATCTATTATATTTATATATGTATGTGTGTAATTCTTCTATCTAAATTAAAGTTTCTTGTATTTTTTATCGAATAAGAAAATTAGATGAATATAATATTATATATAAGTATTACTCGTAAATTTTCTATTACTGTAACATAGTGATCATTTTCATCCACAAAAAATATGGTCCAATCACATTTCCGAAATGAAATCCACACCACACCGTCACTTTTTGTGATTGTAATGGAGTCTCTCGAAGCATATGTGGATTTGTTGCTGTCCAATAACGCATATTTTGCTTATTGACAAAGCCATTAGGCCAAAAACGAGCTTCGTCGTTGAAGATGATTTTTCGATGAAATTCAGGATTTTCTTCAAACTTTAGCAGAGCCCAATCGAAGAAATTTCGGCGCTTCAAATGATCGAGAGGCTTCAGTTCTTGAGTTAATTTGATCTTGTAAGGGTGTAAGCCAAGATCTTTGCGCTAAATTCGCCACAATGTGGTTTGAGAGATTCCTAATTGGTATGAATGGCATAGAATCGACTGATTTGGTTCACGTTGAACTGGAGGACTTACGGCTGCGATATTTTCGGTACTTCGACCGGCGCGTTGTCTCCTTGGCACAGACACATCCAATAGTGAATATTTTGACTCGAATTTATCCACTATTGACAACTAAAGTTTCAAATGCAATATTAGTAGTCTGTGTTTCAACTAAAGCCAAAGAGTGTTTTCTTTATAGCAGAATTAACAACTTTACACTAAGAAACACTTAGAAAGACACTATTAGACAAACTCCAATGCAATACTTAAATAAATAATTATTTAGCTGGCGATAATTTCTTAAACATCTGCGAAGATATTAACAATTGGATATTAATGGTAGTACTAAACATTAAGCTAATAAAGAAGTGTGACAAAATTGAAAAAGTCGCGATGTCGTTAAAGATCAAATTATCAAGGGATTGGTCATGAACAATACTGTGAAATGCTGGCAAACTATGTAACTCAGGTAGATATTTAGAATGACTGTAGGTAGAAGCGGTTCTTTGTTATTAAATACAGAGCAGCCACTGTGTGGAAATGCATTTCTGTTATGTGAATAAAAGTTCAGAATGTAATATAAATTAAATAGATAAATCAAGACAGCTAACGACTAATTAAAAGTTAGAAATAGTGCTTCCATTATAAAAGGCTGTCCGAAAACAAGATATTGTTAACGTGGAAAGGGGTTATATATCAACATTTAGTGATTAAGATAATCAACCACAGGTTCCATCAAAATTACCTTAAAGATGACTTCCCGGTCAAAGAAGTGTAACACGTTTCACAAGATATACAGTAAAACTAAGTTATTAAGTGCAGATATAAATTTCTTGAAATGGTGTGAAAATAGAAATGTTTTTCCAAAATTTATTAAAATAAAATCAACATCGAATTGTACAATGAATGAGAAACTCATATGCGAAAATGAAATGGTTAAAACTTGAAATGGAATATCTGTACATTAGAAGAGGTAGATTAGAACTAGAATTATAAAAAATTTAAATCATTCTGAATTTCAAGAGTGGCGTAATTTTTATAGGAAAATCGGTGAAATCACAAACTACAAATTAAAAGAGAAAATTAGAGGTCTTAATAAGAGTTACGTCCGCGATCAGACAATAGGTTTAATATAAATCCTTTAGAAGAAACACTTGTCGTCAATAATTCATCCGAGACTTTTAATCGAGAAGAAATAGACTTGTTAAACAAAGGTTTCAAACATTGTTTATCCAACCGTGATACTTCTACTGAGGAGATGATCATAAACATTGAAATGGCTAGCAAGAATTTAGAAGCAAGTTCAAAAAAATTCATTAGAGAGGCTTGCAAGATCCAAATTAAACTTATAAGAACACAAAGAATAGTAGTTAGTTAACCATGAATGGAACTCGTTTAAAAGCCTCAAGTTAAAAGACTGCTTTTATCTTAAAGCAGATAAATGGAACAAGTTAGTAATTATGGACAAATGTTATTATTTTCAAAGAGTGAGAAACTTAATTTTAGAAGGTTCATATGTTGAATATGCGAAAAATCTATTACCAAAAATGATTAGGGACACAAAAAAGGCGTTAAAAAATTGTCCAAAGTTAACCCCGAACAAGAAGTATAGATTAAGTGTAAGTAATCTGTTGATCCCCAAATCATACTGTTTGCCTAAAATACATAAACCAGGAAACTCAATGAGACCAATTGTTTCAGGGTCAACTCCCCCACTTACTTAATTTCAAAGCGGTTAGTGAATGAAAACAAAAATTTGCCCGAAAAACTTGAAAGCCTATCAGTTACTAATTCAATAGAATTTATTCAAAGAATTAAAGATTGTAAATTAGAAGACAGAGAAATTTTAGTATCATACGAAGTAACGTCATTGTTTCCTTCGGTGCAGATTTCAGAAACTTAAAATATATAATATATAAATATTTAGAAGAATTTCTTTATAAATCGAACCAGAAAAAGTAAAGGAAGATGTGCGATTAACACCCTTTGTATGTCCGATAACTGTTTCCAATTCGAACATACGCTCTATGAACAAAAACAGGGAACTGTTGAACCAATTGTCTTTCTCCATTCATAGTGGACTTATTCATGAGTAATTTTGAAGTTGAATTTAAATATAAGGCTAAATATTTTACAAGAATTTGAATCTGGTATGTAGATGACATTTTCGCGTTTTTTATTACACATATGTAAATGCAACTTAGACGATTTTGTCAAGCAATTAAATTCAAAATTCCCGAAGAATAAATTTATGGTAGAAAAAGAAACCCATAACACGTTGCCTTTTTTGGACATCCTAGTAATTAGGAATAATCTTAAAATATAAATTGATATTTTCCGAAAAGAAACTAATGTCAATAGATTCATCATGCTAGACTCAAATCATAGCAGTAACGAAAGATGGTTTCTTTCAGTTTTCTTATCAATCGTTTACTCAGTTTCCCACTAACAAAAGTAAGATACGAAAAAGAGATACAATGATTCGGAAATAATCAATGGATTAATTAGAAAGCTGCTAACATAAGAAAGACAATCCGGGATACCACATGTCTGTCACCTCAAAGCAATAGAGATAAGCAATTTATATATTCACCTTTTCACTCTTTGACGAAAAATTTGAATAATGTTTTTAAAGAGCGCGGTTTCCAAGTTACATTTCGGTTTACTAACTCCATCAAATCCCTTTTAGGAAATACAAAAGACAAAATCGAATTTACGGAATTAAGTATCTAGATTGCGGTAAACATTACATCGGCCAAACAAAACGATCCATAGAAACCCGGTGTAAAGAACATATTCTGCACATAAAATTCAATTGATCAGAAAAATCCGGTTTAGCAAAACATATGTTGGAAAGTAATCATAGTTTAACCGCGGATTGTAGGATAGTTTAAGACTAGAATACAATTTCATTTAAAATTATGTGAAACGAATATACAGTATGCGTTTTGGCTTTTGACGGAACAGATCGTGTGCGGAATTTGTTTCGTATGGGTTTCTGCCGTAGTTTCCAGGTGCGACACTGTTTAATTATCTGTTAATGATGACAACTTAGTTGTCGAAATACGTATACCGAATACGAAAATGAATGTGGAAAGGGGTTATGTATTAACCTTAAGTGATTAAGATATTGTTTATGAGTTGGCTATGAAGGTGTTGTGAGTTGAAATTTGGGATCATTATTAAACGCCCTAAAGAAAATAATAAACTAAACAGTGACAGCACAATGGTCTTCCCTAAAAAAGGTGATGGCTATTTCTTCTTAATTATTTTCCAAAATTCATTCAAAAATATTAATAAAAAGCGTCCTGGTTTAGCCAAGAAAATAATTACTTTCCACCAAGGCAATGCACGACCCTACTCAAGTATTGTCGCTATGGCAAACGAATTAGGCTTCAATTTGTTGTCATATCAGACTTGTTCGTCGGATTTAGTATTTTCAGATCACCACCTTTCTCCACATCAAAAAAGATAACTTGCAAGTCAGAAAAATTTTCAGCAAACAACGATGTTAAAGCTGATGTGAATACTTATTTGCACAAACTTGAGTGTTAATTGGTCAAGGCATAGAGACTTTGGATCATTGCTGGTCCAAATGTAACGAGGTGGTAGAGGACTGTGTCCACCAACAAAGTTCGTTTCTTTATTTTCATTCCACGTACTTTTCAATCCATCCGCGTACTGTTTGACTTATCTAAATAAATTGTCAAAACTGGAACTTATTCTTGCCTAATATTTTATAATTAAAAAATAATTTTGTTATCATTAACACATTAATTGCCGTGGAAAATATTTATTGTTATAACTCACAAAAAGTTATTAATTTATGTTTAATTTGCGTAATTTCTCAAGTCCTATAAGGTATGAAAATATTTGCACAGCTCTCGTATGTGTATATATGATTTATTAGACGTACTTGGGCAGTTCTAAAATTAGAAAAAACTTTACGTCTATATTAAATTCTACCCACCATCTGTTTGCCGTTATTTTTATCAATAAGCGTGCGTTATGAATTTTCAGACTGCTAAGCAATTAAAATGTCGGTAAAAGAACAAAGTTTTTATTGATTTATCGAATATATAGGTCATTAATTTCTAATCGAAGGGAATTAAATCCAAAAATATAACCAAAACTACATTACACTATTTTAATTTTCTAGACGACAACACGAGCTTTTATGGAATACTGCATTATTTAAGATGTTTTATTACTTATTAATAATATAACATTTGGATTTATTCAATATTGATTTAATATAAAGTTTTTATTTATATATATTTATATGCTTTACATTTATTATTGTTGTTTTGTTATGTAATTTCAATTTATTTTTAGTTCAAGCTAATTTAATTTAATTTTTATATTATATATTCTTAGTAGGATTATTATCCTGTAATTAGTATAATAATTTATATTGTCGGATAATAAATTATTATTAATATTATTATTACGCAAAGGAAAAATAATAATATATATTCTACCGGCCATAAGTGTTTACCCATGCGTGTATTTTCATATCATTCAAATAAACAATATTATAGCCTAACTGAAACCAATATGCTATTACATTTTAATTAAAAGATGAACATAATACACGCATATACTTCGGTATTTATGTATTCAAGTACTTTAAAACTAAATTATAGACAATGACCATTTTACAACCCAGGTAAGGTGATTAATAAAGACCTTTTTTTCGGAAATTTTAAATACCATTACATTAGATCATAAATCAAATAACGAGAAGTATCGTATTTATATAACAATTTTAGTTTTCATTTAAGTTGTGAAGTGTAAAGTGTTTGTGTCGTTGTGTTTGTGTTTATTTTAAAATATTTTCAATTATGTTGCGTAGAAGAGAACTATCGGTTCAAACACGTGTTCTTACAGTGTCTCATCATAGTATTGGCCAAAGTAATGTAATAGATAGATCGTGGATTTCCCGAACTTAAGCAGCAACATTGTGGACTATCACATTGAAAGAATTGAAAAAACTGGTAGTTTATTGAATAAAAGCGACCATGATGACCAAAAATGACAACCCCAGTAGAGGATCGAACAATAGTTTTGGTAAGTAAAAGAAATAGACGACAAACTGGCCCAGAAATTGCAGCAGGCACAAACATTAATCGGAATAAAGGTGAAAGGGCGTTTACGCAAAGAAAAATTGTTCGAGAGAGTTGCAGTGAGAAATTCGTTATTCCGCAAGCAAAATACAATAAAACGATTAGTTTGGGCAAGACAATGCAATGATTGGATGCTGGAAGAGTGGAAAAAAGTGTTCTGGACTGACGACTACAAATTTGAGATATTCGGTTAAAAAATAAGAACGCTTGCCCGAAAATCAGCTGGAGAACGAGTTCTCGAATCGTGTATTGCATCCACTAATGAGAATGGAGAAAGATCAGAAAAATTTTGGGTTATCTTGCTGGAATATCTGTAGGCGATATATAAATTATATATACGATATATATATTAAAATAGCCGGTATTCCAAAAAAGAATATCGTTTACTCTGGAACATGATTAATTGGGTAAAATTTTGTATTCCAGCAAGACAATGATTCTGAACACACGTTCAAACTGTGTCGGGGGTATTTAGAGGAACTAGAACTGGAAGGAATAATTGTTATTATGAAATGACCTCCTTAGAGCCCCGATATGAATCCTAGAGCTGTTATGGGATGTGTTGAACAGACAACGGCGAAAATCAACTCGAATATCTACAAAAAAGTCCGTCGCGTAGCCCAGCCGACGGCACTATTTGTTCCTTTATTGGAACTTCTATACCAGCCTGTTCTTCTGTCTCGGATGTGTAGTTCTGATTCAAGATCTCATTAATAGTTACAAAATAGTCCAAAAATTTAGAAAAACTATGTTGAAAAAGCTCCTAAACTATCTTTTGAAATGTTCGGTCTCTGACGCTTATTATAGATTATTAAAAATCACAGCATTTACCTAGCTGAAAGTTTCTTATATAAAAATGCTCACGTAAAGTATGTCTTACATATGTATAAATATATATATTGGGTCTGGGAAAAAGTTCGTGGCGTTTTTCCCGATAGATGGCATTGGTTGCCGATAACTAAAGAACAACAAGACACAGCGACACCACCGAGGGCTCGTTTTTTAGATGACCTTCCGAACGTTAGTTTGAGCGTAGAAACATTGTAATCGGTACAGTGGTTGGAAAGTTATTCGCACTTGAAAATGGAGAAGAATAATGAGAAATTTCGCTATATTCTGCAATATTATTATGATAAGGGGAAGAACGCTGCGCAGGCTTGTGATAAAATTTGTGCTGTGTACGGTGAAGGTACTTTATCGAAATCTGTTGCGCGGAAATGGTTCGCTCGCTTTCGTTCTGGAAATTTCAATGTGAAAGATGAGTCACGCTCCGGTCGTCCAATCACTGAAAAATCTAATGAAATTCTTGAAAAAGTCCAACAAGATAAGCATATCAGCAATGTCGATATTGGCATGGAGCTAGGCATTGACCACAAAACTGTTTTGAACCATTTACACAAAGCTGGTTACAAAAAAAAGCTTGACGTATGGGTTCCTCATGAGTTGAGCGTGAAAAACATGATTGACCGAATTAACATCTGCGATGCGCTGCTGAAACGGAATGAAATCGAGCCGTTTCTGAAACGTTTAATAACCGGAGATGAAAAATGGATTACGTACGATAATCGGAAGCGTAAAAGATCGTGGATAAAGGATGGTGAGCCGTCACAAGCGTTCGCTAAGCCAACATTGACGCCAAAAAAAGTGATGCTGTGTGTATGGTGGGACTGGAGGGGAATCGTCCACTACGAGCTACTTCCAACTGGTCAGACGATTGATTCTCAACTCTACTGTGCACAACTAGAGAGATTACGCCAGGCGATTGAAAGAAAACGGCCCGAATTAATTAATAGGAAAGGTGTTGTCTTCCATCTTGACAACGCCCGACCACACACTTCTTTGATGACCCGTCAAAAATTGAGAGAGTTTGGTTGGGAAGTTTTGATGCACCCACCTTACAGTCCGGATATAGCACCCTCTGACTATCATCTGCTTCGATCTCTGCAGAACTCTCTCAATGGAATTAAGTTGGTTTCAAAAGAAGCCTGTGAAAACTACTTGATTCAGTTTTTCGACCAGAAACCACAGAAGTTTTTCGCCGATGGGATCATGGATCTACCAAAAAAATGGCGAAACATTGTCGATAATAATGGAGCATATTCGGTTTAAATGAATTCGTCTACGCGCCATGCGGGGACCAGTTGAATTTTACTGAAAAAACGCCACGAACTTTTTCCCAGACCCAATATATATATATAACGCATAATAATGTCCATCAGCTTCTGCATCTTGATCATGCAACAGTGAATTTTTAACCTGTTCAATGATGTCATTCGCTACTATAACTGAATCGATATTTCACCACGTTTAAAGTCTTAATTTTTATCAATTGATATAATTATCGCTTAAGGCCCATTTTTTCCATTTTGACATACCTACGGAAGTTTCTCATTTAAAACTCGGAAAAAAGTTTATTGAATGTAATATACTTTTGGTTTCTTTTCTAAAAAATCTTCAAAATTTAATTGAATACATTTATACCAACGTGAAACTAATTTTTTTAAACCACCCTCAAAGAACTTTTTAGGAGGCTCTGCAATTTTTACCTGTTTTAAACTCTGAAATCTAACACCTCGCAGTGGTTTTTCAAATTTTGGAACAGATGATAATCACTAGGAGCCAGATATGATGATTAGGGTGGACGTGGAAGCAATTCCCAGTGCAATTCGTTTAAAATATTTTTTGTTCTTCGTGCCATCAGAGGTCTTGCATTATTCTGTAGCAGTAACGGATGCTTATACAACTTCCCGGGGTATTTCTTGTAAAGCGGTTACCGTAATGTGTCAGATAAAAGATTAGAACAATTCTCTGCATTAATTGCAACATATTTTGGTAGATAATCCATAAAAATAATCACTTCGCAATCTCAGAATATTTGTACTGTAAGCATTTCTTTTTCAACCGATGGAACTTCATGTACATTAAGCGGAGACCCTTCTTCGGGTTTGTAATTTGTGCCATTTTTTGGACTGATATTTGAAGGATTGAGGTATGGTATCTATGTTTCATTAGTAGTCATTATCATTCGTTGTCAAAATTTGTTACCGTTTCCTTTGTTTCGGTCCTAACAGCCTTGGTACCCAGCATGCTAAAACCTTATTCACTCTCAAGTGTTTCATGAACCTTTTCGAAGTATACAAGACATCTAACTGTTGCTTTTTCTCTATAGATGTACTAGAATATTGAATTATTTTAGCCAAATTCGTTAGTTTAGATCTCTCTGTTATGAAACCGTGCTGCCTAGAATCTGAAATGTCGTACTTAACTACTTTTTTAAGCACAAGATTGGTCTTACTGGTTTTCCAGACTTCCGGAAACGTGGAGATGCGCCGAGGTAGATTAAAAATTATAGGTTTACACAATAGCGACATATATCTTCAAATAAAAAAATTAAGAAGTCTCCACTGTTGTTTCAAATTCGTCAATATAAAACGGTTCTACGCTATGGAATTTGTCATAATAAAACAATTCTATCTATATTCTTATTTAATATGGTCGATCTTCGATTTAACGAAATAAGTTCGTCCCGAAAAAAAATTTTAAATCGGAGTTTTGTTACATCAAAACACTTTATTGAAACCCACATGTAATAATCTTAAAAAAATCATAAAATCAAGAATTAAGTTAATTATTAGTTCGTTATACATATATTTGTACTAACAGACATTACTGTATTTCTTAAAGATGAAGCGGACCGTTTTCTGTATAATTTGTAATTATATTAATGTTTAATTGAAATAATATTTCGAACAATATTTATTTAGAAAAAGAGTATGAACTTCAAGATTTGAAACAGAAACAGATTAGAGATTCAAACTTTTAACGCTATTCCACCATGTTTTTCTATAAAAAGTTTTACGTTTGCATATAAATAATTCTGCCAAATAAACTAATGTTTGAATCAAGAGACTGAAAAATGTAATAAAAATTTGATGACTATAGATGCTGAGTACTATTTAAATATTAACAATTTATCTGTGTGTATCTATGCATCATTTAGAGTAAAGAATTGGTTTTACTTGGAGTTGTACGTTAACGTTTTATATATCTTTTCCATGGTGTAATAATTTTATTCCAAATTTATTCTTTCTTTAAAATCGTTTCTGCATCTAACTGTATTTAAACCAGTCATTCTATAAGATTTTTTGCTTGAAGGTACTTACAGAAGTGACTTTTTAATCAGATCAGGTCGGTTGTATTGTAATACCATATTGGACTCTATTTGTATAGGTCTTCTGCAGCTTTAGGGCTATTTTATTGGTAGTTTCCTTTCCTATCTATTAATCACAATAATATTGTCATCCGTAATAATAATCGTCTTTAATAATTCTTCACTTTTTCTTCAGTATTCACAAATTCATCCCAGTCTAAATTCTCGAGGTATTTAAATGTGTGTGCAACAGAATAAACCACTTCCGACATATACTTCAAGAATATTAGAGAGATGTACGAGAGTTAAACGTGGATCAGTGGCAATAATCATTGCTCAAGTGTCGATGGCTTCCTCAGTTGACACAATAATTTATTCACTTGGCCTGCCTTGCAACTTGCAGCTTCTTCGACTATATTTAAATTCTTTATGCCATCGAAAGTAAGCATATACGAAAGCATGTGAAAAAAGTTTCAAAAGTTGTTGACACTATTGCAACTTTTGATAAACTTTGTAATTCATCGCACCACCGTAATAAATTCAGTGAAAGGCTCTAGCATTTGTTGTACTACAAGTATAATGTGGATAATAATTATAAAATATCTATTGAATAATTTCATATAATTAGAGAAGCGTGTGCACACACTCATGATGTACGTGAAGAATGAATAAAATAACAGTCAGTTCAGAGAATCTTACACAAGAATTAATTGTGAATATCAGAAGCACCACAGGTAATATGACAGAATTTGTGTCATTTAGCTCTTACCAAACCGATTTAAATAAATATTTTCATTTAATTTTTTTTCCAAGATACTTTTTGGCTTGTCCCTCCTTGACGAACAACTATTTATTAGTGATTTTTATCCACTACTTTTTAAGAGGAGCATTACTTTATTTTTATTGTCACTTTTATTCTCGATATTTTAGAACATGTAGTGAAACTAGGATAATTTTTATGTAGAAATTTCTTTACTCTCTTGTTTTCCATGATCTATTCATTACTTTAATTGTTTACTTCCTTCACCCTCTTGATAACAACATTCTATTTTTATTTTTTCTCTCTTGGTAATTTTCCATATTTTTAGTATATAATAATATTTGGTGTGTTCATTTCAAAATTCAAAACGGTTTTATAAACTCAGAGTTTACTCATTAATCTTATTTATAAGTTTATTTACAAATACTGGAAATCCAAAAACAATTTCCAACTTATATGAATTAGTTGCTATAGATTTACTTTCTTACTTACTTATTACAAAAAATTGAATAAGCAATAAATAATGAATAAAATAAAGGCTAAAATATTAACGAATTTCCGAATTATTTGGGAAATTTCTTCCAGTAATTGATCGACATGCTTTGAGTTCATTTTCTTCAGATATCTACTTCTCCATAATTTGTTAATTTCATGACACTTCGATAGTTTTTTGAGGCTTCCATTTTTATATGATAATTTTATTAGATCACTTTCTTCATTTAATTTCATATTATATTTTACATTATTACATTTATTAAAATGAAACAGTTTTATTTTAAAAAGATATACGTGTATATCTATATATATTTGCCACGAATATAAACAGTGACTTAAAAATGTGTTTTACACTTCATATTTCTCTTTCTAATTCTTTTCAAATTCTGTCAAAAGATCTCTAATTATGAAATGCTGTATGTCGATTTTCTGAGCATAAAGAGCTTTCGGATAATTGAATCAAAACAAGCGGTGTACACAAAAATTCTCGATAATATTTAAAAATTTTGTACATATTTTTTGGGATTCATTTTTCACAATTAAAGCATAAATAATTCTAGACGGCTATAATGTAAATTGGTATACATATATCGTTATCATGTGTTAAAAAATATCAAAGCATAAATTGTTGTTTGAAAATAAGGTCGTATGCTGCAATTTTGTCAATCAAGAACGTCCTGTACTTAATGACATGAAATATAACCTATAAATTTCTATATTCCATTGACTATAAAATAAATTTTTCTGAACAATTGCTTACATGTTTCTTTTCAAAAAATAGTTAGAAAACGAAATAAATTTCAAGAGTTTACTGTTTTTAAATGCTCAGTAATATCTTTGGAAAATGGGAGGTTATTGAAGAAAATTCCAACGACGGAAATACACTTTTAATATGAATTTTAAATATTTTATTAAAAATCAATCACAGTGTCATTTTTTCAAGGTCTTCCTTTAATATATCAGGAATTAAAGTAGTAATTACTTATCTCAAACGATATTTTGTTGTTGCTAATTTTCTTTCCATAATTAAAAAGTGAAATTTAAAAAAAAAATTAAAGAAATTTATGACAAAAAATGAAATCGCGATATAAAATTAGGCGAGCTCTTTGACATAGGGCAGGGTTATCTACACAAAATGCTTGATGGTTAATAGTAATGGATGACGATGACCTACATATACATACATTACACAGAATTATCAGTGCAATTTTTGCAAAGTATTTATTATCATTTTGTACACACGAAAAATAAGAACGTTTCATTATAGGATATTCCGTAAGCTGTATATCGAATGATTACAAAATATTAGATATATGTATATCACATTAAAATTACGAAAATTACAATCAGATTGATAATAATATTATTATTATCAAAACGACAGATGAATGGGCCACGATAGGTAAGATTCTCAGCATATGTATTGATCCATGTGTTTCACCATCTCTCTATATATACATATTTCTCTTTCACCCATATTTTCCTATCAACTTCAGATTGCTGCTCATTCATTAAAAAGGTACACACACGCGAATTACCCGTGTCTCCGGACCACGACGAAAGGCGCATAGATATTGCGATAAAGTCTTGCGAAATTTTCATTAATAATTTCCTCATCTGCACGTACAATAGGTATACCCTTTATAATACCAAAACTGTATTTCGTTTTCGATTAAAAAGCACTTACCCCAACTAAATTACTATCGAAAACGTTTTCCTTCTAGTATGCGGTGGTCTGGATGTGCGTTTTCTGATTATCACAGTCATGTTCACTTTGAATATTAAAGGTGTTCGGCTGCGCGCTTTCCGTACCGCTCAAAATATCGAATTGACCCCGGTAGCTGGTGATAAACGTTAAAACACCCCAAACATCGTCTCTACACTGACAGCGGAGGCGTTGTTGACGTCACACGCATGCGTACTAGTTCAGAAACACGTCAAAATACCAGAAACTCCAATGTTACATTGAAGATTGTTTTTTTTAAACAATCCTGATAAAGATTAGGGCGATTTTAAAGTTTATGTTTCTTTATATATATATGTGTGTGTATGTATCTTTTACAAATATATATTATATTTATATTTGTAAGAGAAGCAAATATCACATAACCAATACAACGACGCTTTTTCCTTCTTCTAATGGACTACCTCTTCAGATGGAATATGGTGCAACATCCTCGGGAATATAATAAATCATTAAAGATGAATATATCGATTCCACAAGGGTGAACGAGGAGAGGGGTGCAGGTTATACTTATGTGGGTGACGTGATGTCACGCATTGTGGAGGAGGGTGAATACGGCGCGTCGGGACGCACGCGTTTCGTCGGAAGTTCGCAGAAGTCGCCGTCGTTGTGGTTTTCGCCAAATAGCTTTTGACGTCAGAGCACTTGAATGGTTGCCAGGGTTACCTACCCTCTGCTTCGGACGCTGTATAATGGTGTAATAGTAATGTTTGTAGGGTAACAGAAATAGAAATGACACTCCGACTGGTGGCGAGGCGGCGTAAAAATTCGATCGCGCACAACATCAATGAAATTTATGTGGCGGTACACGGGGTCTCAAGTATGTAGGTAACAATATTAGTTTTCGATGGATAGATAAGGGGAAACGTCGCAAGAGTGTTAATTAATAACAAGACCAATAATCTATTAAACACTCATAAAGTTCGAAAGATAACATTAAATTTATTAATGGATGGCTAATGATTTAGAAAAGGAAAATGATATCAATATTTTAAGAAAAGATTAGACGTGCAAATATAAATATAGCAAATTTTATTAACAGTCACTTTAAACTTACGTGCTTAAAAAAACTTCTATGTGCAACATACTTATAATCGATAAATTTTACTCAATCAACATTTAGTAAGACCGCCTCTAGATATGTAAATCTATAAGAGATATTCTATAAGTTTCTACATCTCTTGGTTAAGCTGCTTAAAATACAATTAAATACATTTATTTTACGATAATAAAGTTTTATATTTTAGAGATTAAACTGACATTATTGTACACAGAATGTTAGCACATACATTTGTCCATAAATTAACTGTGCGAGATTGATTCTAGAAATTCCGTGACGGCGACGAGTTACTTGAAAACGAATATACTCGAAATCTTGATCAATGATGAAATTTTAAGGACTTTAAAAGAAGAATAAGATACAAGACAAATATCGAAAGAACTAAACCTCAGAAAAAACAAAATCGATCGATTTTCTAAACCCATTAGTACTATCTAATGCAAAACTAATTTTATATGAGAATCGTAGGAGAACATTTCCCTAATTAGATAAATACGAAACTCTAAGATATGCTGCAAATAGAAAATTCTAATAATAGTTTGGCGAATTACATAAGGTGTATTCTCTTTTAACCAATTGTGAAAGCACAACAACGAAAAAGTGGTGCCAATATAGTAATAGTTTTTCGTAATAAACCAAACACAGCACTTTTCGGGCTTATCAGCTGCAATTTGGTACTCATATTTAAAAGTCTAAGTCAAGCTGGTACTCAAAAACGCCATGAGTGTTAATGGTCAGAGATCAGAGTTTATAAAAAAATTTATCGAACCAGTTTGGTATGTTGAAATCAGCAAAGAGCCAGTAGTAAACTAGTCACATTGTTTTCAACAGGTGCATTGTCTTGGTGAAAAAAGACTATGTGCGGTCGTTTTTTTGCGATTGCTCCGGTCTCTTTTTAGGTAGTCAATGAAAATCACGCCATGTGTATCCCAAAAAACTAATATATTTTACTTAAAATATGAAGAATATATTATTATGTGCGATCTAGATGCTCCCGGACTGATGCTATAAAAAATCGAAATATAACTTATATTCTTAGCAGTTACTGTCACTTGTGTAGATATTTAAGAAGTCGTCGGCATTTTCATTTTGAGGAGACCAAAGCCGCGGGGAACCAGATCTGGTCCATAGGGATGGTAGATATTTAAGAAGTTGTCGGCATTTTTATTTTGAGGAGACCAAAGCCGCGGGGAACCAGATCTGGTCCATAGGGATGGTGAAAGTGAGATCGGTAGTCTTTGATGACTTTTTCACCATAAGACCTTATGTGAACAACAAGCGGTGAGACTCTCGTAATGAGACGACCAAATATCTGCTCGCTAAAGTTCAAGAAGTTTGTGTCTAATATCCTCACGGATACGCCTCAAAGCATTGCAAGAGAACTCGGAAATGGCCGTCTGACAAGCTGGAACGAATTCCCTGTGCACTATCCCTTTCATGTCAAAAAAAGCAATGAGCATGTTCTTCACACTACTTTTCACTTGTCGGTATAGCGAGTTCGAACTCTTCAGCTGACTTGATTATTGTTTAGTTTCTGGATAACCATAAATTCAGCTTCCATCGCTAGTAATCACCCTTGACAAAAAGTTTTCACCGTTCTTAGCAAGTTATTTAAGCCCAGTGCAAATAGTAATTCGTTCCTGCTTTTGATGGTAAATCAGAAGTCTCAGAACAAATCTCGCGGCAAAGGTGCATGTTCAATTCTTCAGTTATAATTCGCTAACATATCCGACTCCAAATTTATCGCAGATGTCAAGAATAGTCCGACGATGGTCTTCGTGGATGCGCCGTTGAACTGTTACGATGTTTTCGAGCGTGGTAGACTTTGGGATCTTCCTGTTCGTTCGTCGCCATTAATGGACGTTCTACCAATCTTATAACGAGCAAACCTCTAGAAAGTTTATATTTGGCTTATTCGATTGTTCACCGAATGCTTACTGAATCATTCTATATGTTTTAGTAGCAGTTTTCCGAGTTTAAAACAAAATTGAATGCATGCGCGTTGCTCATGTTTCTCATCCATAATAATGGTAGCAGCAGAACACAATTACTAGTTTACGAAATCACATGTAGCCTAGCGAAAACTGCACCGATCACGTCCAAACTTATCATGTATACTTCGTAGATACATATCTCCCACTATTTATCGACGTGCGCAGGTGTTATTTTGGATTCTCTTGCTACAGCGTCAGTCCAGGAATGTCTGGATTGCACCTGGTATAAATATAGTGTCTAATTGTCATAACTAAACCGGTATCAATATCCGTTATACGATCATGTAACAACTCATATATCAAACAATTGTTTTAAATAAATTTAAACATCTGGATGCTTTTTAAAAAAAAAACAAGAACTTATTAACAGAGAAAAGATTAAAGGCGCCTATAGCAGCTTTATCAGCTACTAAAAAGATAGTAATTATGCATTTGTTAGACGTTGACAGAAGATGGAAAGTATTTTGATTAATAAATATTAAGTTTTCCCACATTTTGTTGCATCAGTCTACTACATAACCACATAAAAGCAATCTTAATAATGAGGACAAATGCAGCGTATAATTCACGACTTGGATAATATCAAATTAGATGTAATAAACAGTAGAAAGATAAAAAAGATAGAAATAATAATGCATTTATTGTTAATTTTCGTGTTTTCGAAATTAGTGAAAAATTGTGACGTTATTTTCTTGTTGATTATTTAGAAATTTGAAAATAATTTCTTTTTTAATTTGCATTTTTACAGTGCGATCGAAAATGGGTGGAAAATGGATGTATTGAAATGATTTGACAGAAATTTTATTTTATAGAATGTAGTATACTACGAGAAGTTAAATTTAAATTTATATTAGACTCACTTAATGTATTTAATCAATATTATTTCGTATTTATACATTCATGTAATATATTTACAATGAAACGTGAAAAGAATATTTGATATGAAATGCTATGAAAGGGGAGAGGCAAATAGGAAAAGAAAGTCGGGGAAAATGTGGGTAGCACCGGTAAAAAGAATGTAGAACGATTAAGCGTCGAATACTAGCAAGAGCAAGAAGCACAAGACAAAGAAGAGTTGAATATGATGAAAGACGGCGTCGTAGATATACATAAGTCTACGATACTATCCCGATTCAGATGAAGGTCTGCGAAATCTCGCCAAAACGTCGATTCATTGATTCTTTTATTAATAGGAACAATAAATACTGGCCGAACACCAAAAAAGCCAGCTTCACAGTATATGTGTATAATCGCAAAAAGTATACAAAGGGTACTAGGAAAATTTTGCAATATGACACAACAATGAATCGTTGGAAGCTGCTTGTTGCTGCATGTTGAGACATTTTCATACGTCCATTGTAGCCGCCGTGTGATGTCGATGGGCTCAGTTATTCATTAGCAGTGAGAGTGTAAAGTGCTTGCGATGACATCGTGGTCAATCTCAATAAGGGCAAATTTACGTTATAATTTCGTACGTGGTTTAAATATAGGCCAGTGCTTCGAAGAAATGACTCATGCACTAGGTAATGTTTGTCCATATCGCACAACGATATTCAGGTGGTATAGAGAATTCCAAATGGCAAATTTAACTGTGGAGAATGCTGAGAGACCGGGATGGCTACGAACGTCAGTTACGGAGGAAAACGTTACTACTGTGAGGAAAATACTTGGCGAGGACAGGCGAGTGACCTACCAACAGATAGAGGGTGTTTCAGGCCTGTATGCACCAGCAATTCGTTCGATTATGCATGATTATTTGCACGTGAAGAAACTTTGTTCTCTCTGGGCGCGGCTGACTGAAAAGCAGATGACACGACGTGTGACTTGATGCCGGGAGATGCTAAAAAATTTAATAATCTCAGTATGTGAACAACATTGTGATAAGTGACGAAACTTGGCTGTACTATTACGATGTGCCGACCAAAGCTCAAAACAAAGTTTGGGTCTTTGATGATGAGGACACACCCGTAGTTGTCAGAAAATCCCGATCTGTAAAGAAGAAAATGATAGCTGTATTTTTCAAATCACAGACAGTCACAGCTAAGTGGATTGGATCTATGAAGAACCTGCGGCCAAAGTCAAGAATGGACACCTGGTTCCTCCATCACGATAATGACTCAGCTCACCGCGCCAAAGCCTGAACCGAATATTTGACAACGACAGGATTAGAACTTCTCGAGTACCTTCACTACAGTCCAGATCTTGCTCTCTGCAACTTTGCGCTGTTCCCGCATGTGAAAATGAAGCTAAAATGGAAGCGGTTTTTCAGTGATGAGGACCTTCTGCGGGCTTGGAACGAGTGTGCTTTACTCCCTAGCGAAACTTGGTAGAACTGATTTAAAGATTGGTAACTGTGCAAAAACTGAATTGTTTGAGCATTCGTTGCGACCTTTTGGTGCGTTTTAATCGCAATCCTAATGACTTTTTGTGCTATATCATTTCTGTCGATAAAATCTGTGTTTATCATTACACTCGTGGAATCAAAGAACTGTCGAAATAATGGAAACGCGAAGGTTTTTCACCACCGAAGAAAGTAAAAGCGATTTTGTCAGCAGGCAAGCTTATAGTAACTGTGTTTTGGGATTCTCATTAAATTATCTTCGCCGATTACTTAGAAAAGGAGAAAATAAAAAATGGCGAGTACTACGCAAATTTGTCGTAATAATCTTGATAACGCACATATCCGTAAGTTTGCAATCGCCATAACCAAAACTCATGAATTGGGATTTGAATTAGTGCTATATTCATCCAATTCCCCATATTTAGCTCTCAGCGATTATCATCTATTCCCAAAATTGAAAAAATGGTAAGTGAGTCCGGTTTTGCGTTTTTGCTTTTGCTTGAACATTGTTCTTCTTTTTAGAACTCTCTACTACCATTATTTTCCATTTATATTTCATTAATTTAGTCACCTATAAGTAGAAGTAAAGAATTACAAAACAATGTGCGGTCCTTCTTATTCATTTAATTGAACTGAATATACCTATAAAAACGGTTGATACTGTACAGCTTAGTGTGATTAATGATTTTTGCAGTTAATATTCGTAAATGCATCTTCCCTATTTTGTGAGTAAGCTCATACGAAATCTCGTTTTAGTTTATCATATAAATCTAAATTAGAAATAAATATAATTCCCTTGGTCTAAACTTTATAAATTTCATTCTAATTTTTGAAGGTGGTTTGTGTAGATATACTCCTTTTAGGTTTTTTGACAATCGGGGCGGTTGTAGCTCTATTTGTATAACATAGTGTGACGAAAATACAAATTGACCACACTTATTATTGAATGAACTATTAAATAATTCATCGTATCCGTGCCTGAAAACAATTCCCGTTTTTAATCAGATCAGATTACGTCATGAATATCGTCATTTCAGTTACAGACTGCGTACGATCGTATTAAAAATTTTATATGTACGAAGTTTCCAAAGTTCTAGAAATTTGGCACTAGTTCAATTGCCTAAATCTTATAGGTTATTTGATCTATTAATCATTGACAAGTCGCGTACGCAGTTATCCTGTGTAAATTTGCTTAGTTTATTTCCGTTACTTGACTGATACGCATGTACTTCCGTGCCGTTGATTTGCAACCATGAAAGACGCGACTAAATTACAGCGAATTATACTTTTATTTATGTTTAAAGAGGGTGTGAAACCTCTAGAAATCATTCATCGTTTAAAACAGGTATGGGCAACCTTTGACATGTTGTGGGCCAAACTTTAATGTGCAAATACGTTCATAATATTTAGTGATAGATATCAGACATGAAATAATACGACAATGTCTCGCGGGCCGGATCAAATCTTATAGTAGGCCGGATCCGGCCCGCGGGCCGGTTGTTGCCCACATATGGTTTAAAAGATGTATTTGGAGAGTCTGCGGTATGCATGGGTCGATAATTTGAATGGTACAAAATCATCAGAAGATGATTCGCATAGTAGACGCCCGAGCAGCTCTGTAAATGATAGAAATGTTGCTGTTGTGCAAATTCTACATAAAGATGAGAGGCGAATAACTATTCGTGAAATTAGTATTAGTGTGGAAATGGATACAAAACATGAACGTAATTGCAGTAGTAATATTTCAGTTCGCAAGGCTGTTGGTACTGAAACAGAAACTCAATAGACCCGACACATGCCGTCAATTTCAAGAGCTTTTAGTCATACGACGATCGATTTTTGCAATGGAGAATAACTGATGATGGAACATGGATACCTTACTTCAATCTGTTTAAAGAATGGGGCAAACCCGAAGAAGGGCCTCCGAATTCTGTTGATTGGTAAAGTTATGTTTACTGTATTCTGGGATTATTTTTATGGATTATCTATCAAAAGGTATTACAACTAATACTAAATATTATCCTAATCCTAATTATGTTCATAACAGCAGACGCTTTGCAAGAAATGGCCTGGGAAGTTGCATAAGCGTTTGTCGTTGCAATAGGACAATACAAAACTTTATATCACACGAAGAATGTTTGAAACAAATTGTGTTGGTGATTGCTTCTATATCTGGCTCATACTGAATTACCATTTCTTCCCAAATTTGGAAGAACCCCTATAAGGAGCTTAAATAAGATTAAACTTGCTATAAATAGGTGATTGTAAAGTCCGAAAAAATCTTTGAGGACGGCTTAAAAAAATAGTTTCATGTGTGAATAAGTCTATTCGATTAGATAAATTTCCAAAATTTTTAGAAAAAGAACCGAAAGTTGAAACACCATAATGTAGTTTTTATGAAAATTGACGAAATAATAAAATTATACCCAAATTTATATATAGGTAAAATTAGGAATGTTTTCCGATCACGTGAACACTATCGTATGAAATAAGATGTTGACAGGAAGTGAGGATGTCAAACTAAATACTATATTTATATTGGTGTCAGATGCGATAATGCACTACATACCTAACCTGTAAACCTGTAAATAACAAATGTAAAAACTGCCTACGTAAGTTACCTAAGTGTAAACTTACAAGGATGATGAAATAAATATGATAAATTAGGAATATAACAAAATCGAAACCGTAGAAAAGACAAACTTAACTAACATAACTCAAAAGTCAAAACATTATTTTATCTGTATTTTACATGACACATGTGTGCATAATACACATCTCTTCATACGTCTGTTTCTATTTTCACGATTTCATGACAAGACGTAGTTTTCACCACTTCCTTCTTCAATACATGTGACAACAGATGTATTAGACAAATGCCGGTATATGTTCGTATCTCGCAGCGTTATTGATTCACCGGCAAACTTTCGTGGTTCCAACAATAACTTTGGAAACATTTCTCGCATACTTTAATCGTGACGGTAACAAGATATAGAAAGACATTCATTGCATTAATAATTTAACGAACGTATAACAAATAAAGGATATTGCAAGGAAAATATGGCAATGATATTAAATAGAAGAGGAATTTTTAGCACAAGAAAATACAGAAGGATATAAAACTTAGAGCGGTGCTTAATTACATTTAAACAAATTAGTACTGTGCAATAAGAAGTCGTAAAGAAACGGATACGAAAGCTTTTTTTTTAAATGTCAAATACTTTATAAGCGGCCTGGGCAATAAGTTTAATGTTTTATAGCATTAATTCTTATCATCCTCTCAAAAGAATAGATTTTGATGTTAAAAATATCTTTGTAGTTGTTTATAGTAAAGACTGGATATTTTCAACAACTTTTAAACAATGAAAATTAGTATTTTCTGCTAAATATATATTGATTATAATCACAGAAATTAATTAAAAATTTCTGCGTTGTAGCAGGACTGAAACTTGTTTCTGACGTTTGCTAGGCGGCTACTTTTACCAATTAGTACAGTTTCGAAGCTCATAATTTATGGCATATTGATCCTTAATTAACTTATGGAGTACTTTATGGTATATTAAGAGACTCGAAATTGTACTGCTTCGAGGCCAAATGGGTAGGTTCGGGTTTTGCTTCAACACAGAAATTTTTAATTAATTTCCGTGATTATAATAAATGATGGTATAGTCCATCATGAAGTTCTTAATCATATATTTACATATAATTATTAACATCAAAACCTGACTGCGTGGTATAACTACTAGATCTGTCTCTCTAATGTAATTTATGGCATATTGAGAGACTTGAAACTGTACTGCTTGGTGGCCTAATCGGTAAAGGCAGACGTCTAGTAAACGGCAGATTCAGGTTCGAGTCCTGCTTTAACGCTTCTGCATTAAAGCAGGACTATGTTCTATGTTTAATTCTTTTTTGTGATTATAATCAATGATGATATAGCAGAAAATATTAATCATATATATATATATATATGATGGACATCCATCATCTCATCCTTTGTATCCATACGATCATGTTTAAATTTATATATATATATATATATAACAATAGATTAACACCAAATGTTACACCAACACTTTATTTACTAGGTAAGTTAAACTTTTGTAGCATATTTAAGGAATCAATTAGTCAATGTAGTAAAAATTGTTTTGTATAATTTAGAATCAGTTGACTTTTCTACTACCAATAAAGAAATTATAAAACCGATTACCAATCGGATGATTTCCATAATGTTCCATCTAGATCAAAATGTGCCACAACAGCAGATATTGATTTAAGTAATATAATTGAAACAATAGTACAAAAAAGTCCTTGCACCCATATTAAGAAGAAAGGTACTAAATTGACAGATAAGGATTTTTTTACGAGTAGTTTTTCAATAATAATAATTTTATGGGTCCAAGTAAATTCACAGTTTTGACAAGATTTTTTTTATTGGTTTTAGAGGATGTGAACATTTAGCAAAATTAAGACACCTATAATAAAATATTTTATTTATATTATCTACAACTACAGTAAAATTAATAATGGAATCTTAGAAGGAAAAGTTCAGATGAATTTCAATCTAAGTAAATTTAAAAAAGTAAAACAATACAAAAAGCAGTTCTTTTATTTATTACCTATTTGCACATAAACCAAAAAAGTTCATTTTGGTTTTTATTCTTCTTATAGGTATAAAAATGAAATGCAATATTTGATTTAGATAGATTAAAACATCACTTCACACATCACATCATTCTCTTATAAGTGGAATAAAAAGTAAGTAAAGTCGTATATCGAAAATTTATAATATTAGTTGAAGTAGGTTATGTCTATTTTAGTTCTTTCGGGGATTGTAGATGCGACTAGCACTGATCCAATTATTTACTATTGTATTGTTTATGATAGAGGGGAAAATTCTAAGAAAATTTACAAAATATATTTTTTTAATGAATTTTTCAGTTACTACGTTTTAATAAAAAGAGATACTTTGTTATGGTTTCGTGTCTGGGATCGGCGACTTATATATATATATATATATATATATATATATATATATATATATATATGTATATGTGAATGTATAGTTTAGTATTTGTGAGGTGCTGCTTATTTAATTTCCTGACAAATGGAATACAAAATTGCTCAACATTACAAATATATGTATTTAAAAAAAATAAAGAAGTACAATTTATAAATTAGTAACAATTGTATTCAAAATTTACAAATTTTTTAAAAAATTGTATAAAATACAGACTTATTCTTGTTTTCTAGCGATCTAGTAGTATCTCAAAAAGACAAAAATGCCCTTGAAAGTAGATATCTGTTTTTATTGCAATAGATAAAGTAGAAAGGTATTCCTTTTTCACAATTCATCATAATGCTATTTTGAGTGTAAGACTTTTTTAAGTTTAGTTTCTTTTCGTAAATATTTACTTACAGATTCCTGACGTTCCTTGTTCGTGGTTCGAGTCGGATGGCCCGAAAGAGTATCAGATTGATGTGATTGATTTTTCCAAATAGGCACGCTTTCTAGAGTAATTATGAAATTTTGTGCTTCTAATACGACTCAAACGCTAGAACATGCAATGAAAATTCCTGGAATCTCGACTCAAAAAGCACGCATTTCTTGCTGGTATGTTCCTTCTTTCATAAGAGAAAGGTCAAATAAGAGTTTAATTAATGAGGATAAACATTTCTTAAGGGTTTGCGGTTAGTACATGAATGTGTTCCGGAGAAACTCGAGCTAATCAACGTAAGGTAACGTGTCGAGAGTTGTGTGGCTGCAGGAAAGTGCGATAGTTGACGTTCTCCTAGAGATATCAGACGTATCCTTAATCTTACCTGATTAAGTAGGATTCTGATCAGACGGACTATTATTTTCCTATCTGCTCGTAGAAAGAACATAGAAAAGGTAAACCAAAAAAGTATAAGTAGAAAATACAATCCATGGCAAAAAAAAGTCCGGAAGGCGGATATATCACGGTTGTTTACAGATATGCATAAAGCTCCGAGGACTAACACCATAGAGGAAATGGATTCGATATCAGGTCAGCTAAATAATCTGGAATTTCTAAATCTAAAGTAAAAAGCTAGTGAAAGAGGGCCAATGTCACATGGAGGCTAAAAGAGTTGCAATGAAAGTCAATATGAATGCATATGTAAGAAGCCGAGAAATTCCAAAAAGACATGTGGACAACAATAGAGATCTGAAAAGGTCGCAGCACAATAGGTTTTATGGTTGTCTCAAATAATCTAATGTAAAAGGACCAATTATTTAGAGATGCTGAAAAGTGATTCCAAAATTTTCGGGACATGAAATATGACACAACAAATAAAAAAACTTTTCGGCCTGGGAATGATATACTATATACTCAACTTAGCTTTCTGTTATCTCTGTGTATTTCCAACATTAAAAAATGCGCTGAAAAGACGAGATTTTAGGATGTGGCTAATATTCAATATCAATGTAAAGAAAAAATTCGTCCATCATTATAGAGTTTTAATGCTTTTACTGTTTTAACCACATTTAAACACACACAAATTTAAAATAATTATTATTTACTATATATACAGACTTGTTCATTCTAGAATTAGATATGCGCTGTCCACAAGTGGAAAGAGTGCAGTTAGGTTTATCTTAATGTTTTCTCCCACTTTTGTATTTTTACTCGCGTTTGACAATAACCTACATTTTTGAATTGTATAAATTATTTGATGCATTTTATTTGAATCTTTTAATAAACTATTTTCTTGAAATGTTTTGCCGTTTGGCGTGAAACTAATAAAATATTCAAATTTAAAAGTAATTATTATCCTCCTTTCTCGCGCGCTTTTTACTATATATATATATATATATATATACCGTGAATATATTTTATAATGCAACATGCACATACATACACTAGTTGCTAGAGTAACGTAATAATGAAATGACAGCAATGTATTTTAGCGTGTATTTTATTTTGCAACATAGGATGTCAAAATAAGTTACTCTATTTTTGAGGTATGTATAGTGTAGAAGAAAAACTGTTATTAGTGAACTGGTATAACTCGAATATGAGTTTGAGGAGAGTAGCAGATTTGTTTCAAATTACATATCCTGACCGTCCAAGACCGAGTCCAACTAGAATAAATAAGTTAGTACAGAAGTATAAAAATAATGGATGCATCGTTCCTAATCATAAAAAAAGAATAGGCCAAGATATGTTATTACTGACGCCAAAAGAGATGAAATTCTACAAACAATCGAAAATAATAATATGCTCTCCACAAGAGCTTTAGCACAAACTACAAATGTAAGCAAATCTTCCGTGCATAAACTACTAAAACGAGAACATTTTAAGTCGTATCATTTTCAAAACCATCAGGAATTAATTGCGAATGATGCAGAAAGAAGAAGTAACTTTTGTGAAATCATGCTGGATAAGCTTCATAATGATGATACTTTACTACGCAGAATTTGCTTTACAGATGAAGCAACATTTTATGTAAATGGTGAAGTAAATTCACAGAACTGCCGCTACTGGAGTAGACAAAATTTGCATAGATATCATATCACAAGGACTCAGCGGCCACAGAAAGTCAATGTTTGGACTGGGTTGATTGGACACCATATTGTAGGACCGTTTTTTATTGAGGGTACTCTTACAGGAGAAAAATATTTAGAATTGCTTGAGTACAGAGTTATGCCAGCCTTCCACGCTTTAAATATTGATGGTGAGATTTGCTACCAGCATGATGGCGCGCCGGCACATAATTCTTATATGGTTAGAACATTTTTCAACCAAAGATTTCCAAACCGTTGGATAGGCCGTGGAGCAGAAGTAGAATGGTCCGCAAGGTCACCAGACCTGTCTCCAAACGATTTCTTTCTTTGGTCATATATCAGAAATAAAGTTTTTCATGGAGAACCTCTAAACAATATTGACCAATTAAAAAATAGAATACGAGTTGTTGCAAGAGAAATGGTGACATTTTTGAAAATTTGTTAAATTAGTTTTTAAATTTTGTTCAACTACTGTATTTCACATCCTATGTTGCAAAATAAAATACACGCTAAAATACATTGCTGTCATTTCATTATTACGTTACTCTAGCAACTAGTGTATGTACGTATGTGCATGTTGCATTATAAAATATATTCACGGTATATGCACACACACAGCAAACTTTAGTTTTTCTATAACCACCATTGAAAATACTTTTCGTATTAATTTCCATGTTATGTCATTTTCAACATAACATACATCAGTTTATCGTTATGACAGAAATTTTTCTATTTTACAAATGATTTATTGTGGAAAACTTTGAATAATTATAGTTTATTTGAACAATCTAACATTACTTTAGACGTAACTGATATTATATGATGAAAATTATTGTAAAATTAAATTAATTTTTTAAATGATTAAAATGTCTGTTTGATAAAGTCCACAGTTGTTCGATATTTAATAACAATTATTAAGATATAGATGGGCTAGGTATAACTGAATCCACGATTTGATTAGCAATTTTCACCTTATTAGACATTACACGTGAATAACCCTCTGCAATATTTTATGAATTAACAATTTGCGTCAAATTGTTCAAATAAGTACACATATTTTATGACTGATCGCAGAAAAAATATAATATGTAACATATGTGCAAAGCACTTTTTCTAATCGTTTGATTTGCACAAATTTCTGCACTCGTTGGAAAAGTATCGGTTTGTGCACTTGTTGCACAAACCACTGTTTTGTCAGTGCTTCGAACTGATTTATGGTATTTGGGCTTTCAGAATGTGATCCAAAATATTTTGGATCACAATCTATGTAAAAGCAAACCCCTGCTATAATTAATTTTGTTAAAATGGACTCTTGTAGATCTAGCAAATTATTAGCAATGTTTATTTTTACAATTAGTCCTTATATATTCGCCTCTGCAAATCGGTTTCACTTTTGTCACACGTCATAAAAAATAGATTTTGAAGAACTTGAATATTATTCTTAATACAAACATATTATTCTTAGTACAACAAAAATCTTACAATTTAAACGATCTTATAATATTTTTATTAACATATTATGCCTACAAATATTTCAATTTTAAATAAACTGCTTAAGTTCTTTATATACTATATTTTTAAAATGGCGATTTGTATTACAACAGACTCAAGGTCACAAAAAATGAGCATTAAAACGCCTTAGGTTGAGGGCTTGTGTTTTGTATTGACATGTGACAAATCTTTTAGTATGTACATATAAAAGGGTGATGTGACTGGAAGTGAGATTTGAAGTGAAACAAATGAGTTGGGGCGGTAACGCACTTAGATACACCCAATGCTGAAGTATAATCATGCCATTCCTGTGAGGATCTCTCCCAAGATCCTCAAAATACTG
This sequence comes from Dermolepida albohirtum, assembly GCA_031893035.1. Classification (NCBI taxonomy): domain Eukaryota; kingdom Metazoa; phylum Arthropoda; class Insecta; order Coleoptera; family Scarabaeidae; genus Dermolepida; species Dermolepida albohirtum. Next base: position 61,863 of record JAVIWB010006379.1, read on the forward strand.
CTCCGTTCCCGTTGTATGTGTAAAATGTAGTATACGCATTTACTAGTTACCACTTTAATGTTAATTCTTCGGCGTTTTAAAATATTAAATTTCTTGAAAATCTCCGGAATTATTCCAGTTTCCGTCGGTTCACTCGCCTATAATTTTCGCTCATATTATCACAAGCTTATACTCTCCATTGCCGGACAAAAGCGACTCTTAAACTTTAGTTTAGGGGTTAGTTTCTTTAACGTGGGTTAGACGAGTTTGAAAATGCTGGAAGAAGGCGTAGGGAAAATGGTTTGTGACAGTAACTTAATTAAGGTTGGATCATGATCTCTCCCTGATAAGGAAGCTGAGATAGATCAGGGCTTGGATCCCTGAAATAGACTCACTTTTGTCATGACTAGTCTATCCGTTACCCATGGTATTCATATCACCACGTATAAATTACGCAACCTAGCGACAAATTGTAGCTTTCGAATGAGTATATCATATGCTTTCAAGAATAAATATTAAGGTAAGTGTCCACTTGAGACAAAATAGTCTCGAGAGCAGTCTCGAGATAAGACTCACAAATGTATATGTGCCTGAGAGCTCTCTCAGAGACGAACCTATGCGAGTATCAGACACTGCACGTGTCACAAGTGGACATGTTCATTCTTGTTCATGAGACTTAGTCACCAGTCTTCCGTCTGTGTTTGAAGAGCTGAGACCCCGACGACTTTTATATTTAAAATATTTGTTAAATTTTAAATACCAATTAATTTTTTATTAAAATGACTGAAAAGCGCGAGTGGAGTGACGAGGACTGGAATTGCATCACGTAACTTTGTGTCTTGCTTTATAATATCGTGTTTTACCAAATTGTATGTGTAAAATGTAGTATACGCATTTACTAGTTACCACTTTAATGTTAATTCTTCGGCGTTTTAAAATATTAAATTTCTTGAAAATCTCCGGAATTATTCCAGTTTCCGTCGGTTCACTCGCCTATAATTTTCGCTCATATTATCACAAGCTTATACTCTCCATTGCCGGACAAAAGCGACTCTTAAACTTTAGTTTAGGGGTTAGTTTCTTTAACGTGGGTTAGACGAGTTTGAAAATGCTGGAAGAAGGCGTAGGGAAAATGGTTTGTGACAGTAACTTAATTAAGGTTGGATCATGATCTCTCCCTGATAAGGAAGCTGAGATAGATCAGGGCTTGGATCCCTGAAATAGACTCACTTTTGTCATGACTAGTCTATCCGTTACCCATGGTATTCATATCACCACGTATAAATTACGCAACCTAGCGACAAATTGTAGCTTTCGAATGAGTATATCATATGCTTTCAAGAATAAATATTAAGGTAAGTGTCCACTTGAGACAAAATAGTCTCGAGAGCAGTCTCGAGATAAGACTCACAAATGTATATGTGCCTGAGAGCTCTCTCAGAGACGAACCTATGCGAGTATCAGACACTGCACGTGTCACAAGTGGACATGTTCATTCTTGTTCATGAGACTTAGTCACCAGTCTTCCGTCTGTGTTTGAAGAGCTGAGACCCCGACTGGAGACTTTTATATTTAAAATATTTGTTAAATTTTAAATACCAATTAATTTTTTATTAAAATGACTGAAAAGCGCGAGTGGAGTGACGAGGACTGGAATTGCATCACGTAACTTTGTGTCTTGCTTTATAATATCGTGTTTTACCAAATTTAAAACCAATTCAAATTGAACTGCAGACATCCTAATGAAATTTTTAAACTGTTGTGCATCTTCCAACCGCAACTCGTTCACAAGTGTTGAAGATGCACCCAATGCATTTCGTCGATCCACCCATTTTCTTACCCAGCACGCCTTCTTTTTCACTTACCGTTTTTTCATAATTTTACGCACAATTAGAAAGGCTAGGATTTGGCGTGAATCCATTTTGAGAGTAGGCTCTCAAGTGTACACAAAATTTCCTGTGTCTCGAGACTGCAGTGACTGTCAAGTCTCCAACTGCTGTCTCGAGAGCGCAAGTGATCTCAAATGGACAACAAATGGAACTAATCTCGAGACTTTGTCTCAAGTGGACACTTACCTTTAGATGGCGAGTTTTAGGATTTTCCATATCGACACTTTGTTCACGTTGTTGTAACTTTAAAATTAAATGTGACTAATAAGTTTTCACTCCCTGTAAGTCAGATAGATGAGATTAGGTGCCTACACTTTGTGGTGAAAAGACGATAAATGTTTTTTAAGGAATGTATGGGATAAAGTAATAAAAAACACAGGTAAGATTTCAGATCACATTTTTTCATTTCTATATCAGTTTTTAAATTTCGTACAAAAAATTTAATACTAGAAACTATAAATTACACGTTTCTCTTGATACTGTGGGAAGACTTATAATAGTTTTTCCTAATCTAATACAATACTACATTTATAAATATTAAAAAAAACAATTTAAAAATTCCTAGGGCAGTATATAATACTCATTAACTAAACTAGGAAAAATTTATTTAACTAGACATTTTAAATTTACAATTACTTATTTTGTGTTTCGAATACAATGCTCGCCACAATCATTAATAGGTAAAATATGTCACAAGGACATAGACTGAAGAAAATTGTTATAAGTAACAGAAAAAGTTGGCTTTGTTATAGAGTATTTTCTGTATTCAGTAAATTGGTACATGATACGTTCAGCGAGTTTAACTATTGACAATTTTAACAATTTAAACTACATAATTCACTGAAGAAAATGACGAAACTGTTATTGAGATTATTCAGTTATTCTAATATAATGAGAAAATCCGTTTGAGGTGAACTTAAGGAAAATGCGTGTACGGTTGCTAGAATCAGATTCCCTTCCATTGGTGATAGGCGACGAAAGGAAATACTAAAGCGATTTTTACGGTAATTGCCTTGCCGTTGGTGAATTGCTTTGAAAGGATTACTTATTACAAAGCAATTCACTAACTAAAGGCAATGCAAAAAAATATGAAAATATTTATATGAAGAAGAAATGGCGACAGTACAATCTACATTATACTATCCCCATTTCTTAATATAAATATTTTTTAATTTTTTGATTGTAATACAAGTTTATTTAAGTTTCTATTTATGATTAATAAACGATATTATAATATCGGTTTTTCCGTAATTTTAATTGCCAAAGAATTTTGGGTATACCCATATTTTGTTATTACTCGTCGACAGAATTTACTTTTATTTCTTTGTAAATATAATTTTATAATTTCTTCAATTAATTATTATTGTTATATCCAGTCATATTTATGTATGTATATCGCACTTTAACAACTATTTTATTTAGATTCCATAAGCACTATGTATATATGTTTTTTCTTTGTTGATATGTACATCATTAATTTTAGTAGGAAGAATTTACTCAGTATGTTCCAATTACTAGGTTTATTCTATATATGATGTATGAAGTTTGATATATTTGGTAAATAAATATAAATTTAGTGTATGGGAGAGATAGCCGATGACGTGCCGGCAAAGAAAAATCGTACGAATTGTATGTATGTGATAGCTACACTTCACGAGTTGAGCAGCCTAGTTCATATACTATTGCGTATTTACGAGTGATTCGATCTGCTGTCCGCCCCCTGTATATTAATTTTTGTAATAGAGAAATAAAAATTAAGGCACTACACACTTTACATACTATACGAGTATGACTTTCAGACGCTATATAACAAGGTTATGACCTCGTAATGTTTTAAAATTTAGCATTTTTATAATAAGAGATGAAACATATCATAATTTGTTATATCACGCGTACTTACCTAAAGGGTACAAATTGTTAATATACAGGTCATGTTCTGCTGTACTTAGGGCAGATTATGTTGTCCTTCACAACGTTGTAATAGCTATCACTCATGTCTTTTGGTTAAATATATTGTACCGTAGATACGACAACATTTTTATTTAAAGTTGGCTATCATTTCAATATAAAGTTGCTGAGAGTGAAAATTATAAATAATATTTGTCTATTTCTCGTTTTGGTTACAAAAAATCATACTTTTTAACGGCGTAATTTTATTTTTTTTTTCAATTGGTAAAACATATAATAACGAAACATTTCATTTTCAAATATGAAACATAAACTTTTGGCAGTAACTAAAATATGATGGAACAATAGTAGAAAGGTTAAAAGAAACACTTGCCAAAGTTATATTAATATCGATAAACAATATAAATTGTTAAACGAAGAGCATTCAAAGTTAAAATTTTTCTATTTGGCATTAATATACGGGCATTATAAAATGCAACACACTATCGAAAAGAGTTTCATTTCGATACGTTTTTTTTTTCACTGTTGGATTATTGAATACAGGAGTAGATATCTTACTAGCTGTCATTTAAAACATTTAATCACATTTTTCAGAAACTAAACAAACAAAGTATATAAGTCATTCATGCAGAGTGCAACATGCATTTGTTTCAGTCACTCGTTTTTATATTTTCAAAGAAAATATTAGCAACGGAAACTAATACTAGATAATTGAATTTCGAATTGTTAATTGCTAATATGACCAATTATATTATATAAAAATAAAATTATGAACTTTTAAATGAGACAAAGTTTATTAAGGTAAAAGAATGGTACAAAATGCTCGTTTCATAAGTAATTTCGCGCACTCGTTCTTTAGAAAATCCGCCACAAACTTCTGGCTTTCTAAGCTTGTACTTGTGTGCAAAAATCATATCTTATGAAACTAGTAATATACTATTTTGAAACTAAATTTCACACTTACAAAATATCATTAAGTTTTTCAATGTTACCAGTCTTGTATTAAAATCATAGCCATCATGAATTTTATTGAAGACACGATATGTTTGTAATGTACAATTTTTCTATCACGTATTTTTTAAATATTTTATAATACACGTCATTATTAAATACATTTTTAATATGTAGATTTATTATGTAAAATAATATAAAATAGTTAAAAGCACTAAAATCTCGAAATTGGAAGATTTTTATCTTCGTATATTGGTGACACTTTCTCGTGCGAGTATGTCAAATTAACATTTTAAGTAATTTGGTTATTATTATCACTGAGAAACATTAAAAGTAAGCAGTAGAGCCACTCTTACGTTAATGCCAATGTAAGTATTCTACCAATTGCCAACAGATCTTATCGCTCGCTCCGTATGTTCATACTGCCAATTATTTGTCAAACATGAACCATAACCTAAGAAACATTCGCTGAAAAACACTGAATAAGATAACACTATGTGATGCGCTCATGATATAAGCTTACGTCGTAGCTCGTCTATTATCTTAAAAGAACTGCAATTTATACCTTTTAAAAACGATGTTGTAAATTTTTAGTGCTGGACTGCTGACTTTATATACTGATAGTTTAGTTTAAAGAAATAAAATAACTGAATTGTATTTTTATCTTACACACAAAAATTCGTATTATCACGCAGAAGTTATTTTAAATCTTTTAACTGTACTTGTATTTTATATTTTCGAAACATACATTTCTTAACTGACAAACAAACATTTCTTTAAAAATAATATCTTTATGCGCGTATACCACACTAGATACAAAATTAATTACTGTTATCCCAAACATTATTACTGTTAATTGTCAATTGTTTAAACTACACTAGTCTAAAACTGTTCAACAAGTTACAGCACGTCGATTCACTAATGGCAGAAAGTGTGAATTATTATGCATAGCGAAACGGAAGATACTGCTTATTATACAACAGGATGTGACCTCCACAATCTCATTTATTATTGCGTATCTAAGGATCACCTGCCACGACTGAATCGATGGACTGTACTTGCTGCATTAAAGCAAATGCGCAACCTTACTATTTTCAAACTGTTACTTAATATATTAAATGATTGTACTGTCGGTTTTTGGTGAAATATTTTAAGTAGTAAATGTAATTAAAATTAAAACACTGGGTATAGTTTCATTATCGTATTTTATAAAATTCAATTTTAATTATTTTGTTTGTTAGTTTATTAATTCCTAGTAGATTTAGAGCCCTGTAATTTGGAAAAATGTAATTTATAATTACCGTTGTACAACTTCGATTTCATTTTATTCTATTTTTGGCGTTCGCGCTATATTAAAACGTGTTTAAACGTGAATACTTTAACTGTAGACTCAATGCGTACCTAAATTGACGTTTTAGCAGAGATTTTCATATGAATTTGGGAAAGTTTTGCTTACTTGCTGCTTATTAGTATGAAACTTGACCAAGAGGTATTAATTTAATTCAGATGGCCAAAATTATGCCTTCATGGACGATGATTCATTGAGAGAAGAAAAGTTCGCTTATCTGTATAGGAAGTAATATTTAGGAAGTAGTATGGATAGTATCGGTGTGTTTCTGATTGTTTTTTCATAGGAATAATTAATAAATACATAAATTATTAAATACATTCACATTACGAAAAGTAATTCGAAATAAAATTAATAATACTCATGTCATTGGTAGACAATAAAGTTATTTTAGTGTTTTTAAATGTTTCTTTTCTTAATACCATGAGATCATAGTGTTAACGAGCATTTAGTTCGGAACATTCTATACGTACATTCAATAATTATACCTATTTATAAATAATCACACACATACTCTACAAACATACGGGTAATGAGTCAGAAATGTTGGCTTCTATTTTCTATCTACGAATCTAGTGAGCTTTCTTGATTGCTGTATTCCGTGGGTCGACAACACTGAGAGCGATTCCTAATTGTGCGCCGTAGTAGGTCAGCATTATGAGAGCCTGGATAATAATAATATTAGTTAATACAATTAAAACAAATATTACAATCTTAATTATGATTAACACGTTCGAGGACTGTCTGAATTCACAGAGATCAACATCACCTGTGAACCAGAGTACTTCCCACGAACTTAGTTTCTATGTTTGTTCGATGAAATCAGACAGTAGAACCGCTTTGTGACAATTTTTACATGTAGACATCAAAAATATGTATATTGATATGAAAAAATTTTAGCATTAGCATTCTTACCTCATATTTCTTATTTTTTTGGATTGGTAACTATTGCAAATGCAATAGTGTTTTTCCCGAACAAAGTGACTATACTACATATTCGGTGGACGTCCACGAACGTGTTAATGAAAAATTAATGAAATTGAACAAGTAACGTGGAATGAAAATTCTTAAATGAATATAGATTATGCCTTGCCAGTCACCAGTGAGGAGCATCATGACTTCATGGATCAACAAACCGATTCCGATAATGTCTTCACGGCCGCCCTGTCTTCCGCTATTTTATTATATTGTATTAGAGAAGTCTTTGTAGTTTTTGTAATGAAATATGTATATCGTCTTCCCCTGGCATCGCTGACTTTTCCTTATATAATTTTTTCCAAGCCGCCTTTGTTATATTGTATCCAAAATATTTAAGTATTCGCCGATTTATTATTGCGTTCTGCATGGAGGCATTAGGTATTTTATCCGTCATTGATATCTTCAACATTTTTCTCCAACATATTTCAAAGCTATCTACTTTACGAATATGAATTGGCCTTTTTATCCAATGTTTAGAGGCGTTCGTTAATATTGAGAATATATGGCCTGTTACTAGATGTTTCTATGTTTCTACGTGTGGATTGTCCATATTTTGGTGAGATGCGGCATTGCAGATTTTGTTGTACGAGATAACAAAATCTGCATTTTGTATTTGTTCTGAGCATCCGCCAGTATTTGTCAGTAAGGTCGCTAAATGGATAAACTTTTCTACTTTCATATTATTAATCTGAGTTACGGTTTGTTGATTGTTATTAGGTCCGTCCAGAATTATTATTTTTATCTTATCTTTGTTCACTTTTAATCTCCTCTCTTTACTAATTCTTCTAATAGGATACATTAGTTCTTTGTTTGTTGCATCTATATATCGTAGCTTGCGAAGTTCTTTTGCCCACTATGGGCATGTCACCTTCTTCTATTACCCACTACGCGAATGCTACAATTCATATATGTTAAATAATATGGGACTTAATATGCAATCTTGCCCGGCTCCTTTCTGTACGAAGAAAGATTTGTATAGTCGTGTACCTATGCTTATTTTAGCGGCGTTATTTTACAAATATGTTGCGTTTCCATTTTATCTAAAGTTATCCATAGCATTTATCAGCTTACAAAGTTGCAGTTAGAAGCCTTGTTATAATCAAGAAAGTAGAAGTAGACCATAACATTGAACTCTGCATTTCTCGTTGAACTATCGCATATTCAGTATACGTTCCCTCGTTCCCTTTCCCGGCACAAATGCAGCCTGCTCTTCTGATATCTGGGGTAAAAGATAAGTGTTACATCAATCCCCAGATACTATTGCAACACATTTCAGCATTTCAAATGACTTGGTGATGGTGCACCTTTCAGGTTCCAGTTTTCTTTTTTATAGAAGAATTCGACGTTTAATATGTTATATTCTATAGTCTCTGATTGAAGTTCGTTAGTACAGTATGAAGGTTTTTCTTTAATCAAGGAATCTTGAGTTACATGCTCGAAGTAAGTATGTACAGTACGTAAAAATTAATAGCGTTAGTTTCTTCTATGCACTATGATGATAATATTTGAGAAATTGACGAGTGGGCGTATTTAGAACTGTGATAATCAATTTCTTCGACTTGCGGAGCTCTTTTTAGGATCAATTTTGTGCTAGAGCCTCTTAGGCTTATCATATTTTATAAACTAATGGTGTTTAGTAGTGTTGCTGCGAGGAGCGAGACGAGAATGTAAAGTAAAGAGATGTCTGAACAATCACGCAATGTCCATGCAATGAAATTTTATTTAATAAACTTTGAAATTTACCATATCTTAATTTATTCTCAACTACCGCCAATATGCATAATGATAAAACCTGACTTACATCAAGGTCACTTCTAAAGTTCAATAAATCAAACCATTTGCTATAAAACAGATTTTACGTTATTAGTGTGGTCCATACAATAAATCCTCTTCTTTTTAATGTCAGTCATGATACGCGGTTATACATCCGACAATTTGAAGTGACCGCGAAAACACCAAGATTGATATAATATTGATCAAGTGGTTTCAATCATTCCTTATTATTAACTACATTGACGCTATCGCAAGAACATTTCTTAAACGTTTTTTTTTAATTATTAAACTTCAAATCTTACCTGACAGTGATTTATTTTATAGACGAATCTGTCAATGCCTATGACAGTGTCGGAAATCGCAAAACTGATGGCTCCCAAAGCTGTAAATAATTTGCTCCACGTACGTTCTTTCTGAAAAAATATAAAAGAATTTGATCAAGAACGATTTAATTTAAAAAAGCTTCTAATAATACCATGTCGTACAAGCGAGCTGTAGCTCTCCAAACCATGGTTGATAAAATAATGGAATAAATTGGTACAGCTGGAATTAGTATTCCTTTTAAACCTGGCATCATGCATATTGCGACTAAAATGAATGGCTTTATTTAGTAAAAGATTAACATTATTACAAGTTCGATATAAAAAAATATAAGTATATAATCTAGAAACACTTTTCGTTTTCATAATCATGTTACTAATTGTATTAGGTCATCCTATATGTGTCTTAAAAGAATATATCCTCTTAGATCTGTACTAAATAAGAATATTAAAAAATTGCTTTGTGCACATACACACATACTTACTCTCACACTTTATATATTGTTCGGAAATATATCATACTTGTCTCAACGGTCGTACCGACAACACTATTCAAAGAATACAAAATGCGTGCTTGAAATATATTCACGGATTGTGTATCATGTCTCGCATAAATCATTGGATATATGATGGTTTAATATGCAAAATATAACATTACAAACACTAGATCTGCACCTGATCTACACTCCGCGCAACATGAATAGGACCAACTGCATATATGACATTTGTAGTTGGTATAAACATGGTCGCGCGCTGGAATTGTTATTTTCGAAAATAAGAGGGTTGATAAAAAGATGTATGTAGGTACCAAATATAATTTTTGTAAAAGTCAGTGCAAATGTACGTTACTAATGACAATAAGTAGAGTAATTAAACGCCACTTGAATACGACCAATCTACAAAATAAAAGATTCGTTTGCAATAACAAAATACTTTATTGTTCAATAATGAGTACTTTTGCCATTATTTCTTATAACCTCAAATAGTCGGGATGGAATGGAATTATACAGGGTTCTCAAGTAGTCAACGGGAAGTTCGCCCAACTTCGTTTCAGCGCCTGCTCTAGTTCGTCAGCGCAACTGAATTGGGTAGCATTGGAGTACAATTTACGCGACAACCATCCCCAAACATTTTCTATGATGTTCAGGTCGGGGGAGAGCGATGGCCAATCGAGAACCTCCATGCCTTGTTCTTGAAACCAGCGTCGAACAATGCGCGCGGTGTGAATACTGGCATTATCCTGTTGGAAAATAAATGGCCCACCTGCCATAACGTTGGAAAATTTGTCTATCACCTGTTGCAGCAGCTGGACGTACTTTTCCGAATTCTGTCTGCCCTTCACTATTATTAAATCAACAGGTCCGTTATAGGAAACAGCTCCCCATACCATGACTGAACCAACATCGGCTCGCCTTCGTGACTGAATCACTTCATCTTTACGTAAATCGTGGAAATAATAAGAAAACCCATCCGGGCCATCTAAATTAAACTTCTTCTCGTCACTGAAAATAACAGTTTGCCATTCTCTTGTCCACCCCATTTTTGCTTGAGCAAACTGAAGACGTGCAGTGCGCTGAAATTCCCTTAAAGGAGGCCGTCGTTTAATTTTCAAACGTTTTAAATGCGGACAGGTCTTCAGTAACTTCTGTACAGTTCTTACCGATGCATTCGTTCCAACGTTATTCGCGATTTGTCTTGCCGTTAATGCCGAATTCGATGCTTCGCGTAATATGGCTCGACGTTCTCTCTTAGTTGTAACGGATGTTGTTCGCCCTTTAAAACGTTTTCCATAATTCTCGGGATCCCTAATAAAATTGTTCACAACCTGGTGTGATCGACTTATTTTCTTTGCAGTAGCCCTTGAGGAATGTGGTACTTACGTCACCCAATGCATAACGTTAGGCACTATTGCGCAATAATGCGTATTATTTGCCATATCATACCATTACAAACTTGCATTGTATTTTTAGTAAATGAATTGTTTTTCAAACCACCGAAAGCTTGCAACAAGTCGGGTGGTCCTATTCATGTTGCGCGGAGTGTATACTTTAATACGATATCGAGCGGATGTGCACAATTTGACCACGCGTTTTCGTGGATTAATTTCTTCGCTACCTCTTGCTCTATTTGAAAGATCTTTTTCATGAGAAGTATAAGTTACCTACCAGTTCAAAAATGTGCACAGCTGCCATGTTCAAGTCAAAATTTGGATTATAGTTCTTTATATCCCATTTGTTAATATACGCCGTTGCCCATATCTATTTCTAGTTTACCTCTAGCATTAATTTTTCACTGGATAATTTGTTTAAATAATTTGACTCCTGCTCTTTAGCTAGACGTGCTATTATATGTTTTTTATATTTTTTATTCCACTTTTTTCCCTTTTATATCGAAATACAAAGGGTACTAGGAAAGTTTTGCAAAATGACGCAACAATGAATCGTAGGAAGCTGCTTGTTGCTGCATGTTGAGACATGTTCATACGTGCATTATAGCCGCCGCGTCATGTCGATGGGCTCAGTTATTCATTGGCAGTGAGAGTGTAAAGTGCTTGCGATGGCATCGTGGTCATGATATGAGATTAGGGCAGTTTTGCGTTATAATTTCGTGCGTAGTTTAAACATAAACCAGTGCTTCGAAGAAATGACTCTTGCGCTTGGTGATGTTTGTTCACATCGCACAACAATATTCATGGTATAGAGAATTCCAAAGGGGAAATTTAACTATGGAGGATGCTAAGAGGCCGGGAAGGCCACGAACAGTTACGGAGGAATACGTTACTACTGTGAGGAAAATGATTGGCGAGTGACCTACCAACAGATAAAGGGTGCTTCAGGCCTAAATGCACCAGCAATTTGTTCGATTCTGCATGATTATTTGCACGTGAAGAAACTTTGTTCTCTCTGGGTGCCGCATCGACTGACTGAAGAGCAGATGACACGACGTGTGACTTGGTGCCGGGAGATGCTGAAAAAGTTTAATAAGGGACAATATCGGTATGTGAACAACATCGTGACAGGTGACGAGACTTGGCTGTACTATTACGATGTGCCGACCAAAGCTCAAAACAAAGTTTGGGTCTTTGATGATGAGGACACATCTGTAGTTGTCAGAATATCCCGATCTGTAAAGAAGAAAATGATAGCTGTATTTTTCAAATCGAGTGGAATTGTGGAACGCGTCGTTTTGGACAGTCACAGCTAAGTGGTATACTGAACAGTGCCTGCCTAAAGTCATCGGATCTATGAAGAACCTGCGGCCAAAGTCTAGAATGGACACTTGGTTCCCCCATTACGATAATGCTCCAGCTCACCGCGCCAAGCCTGCACCGAATATTTGACCACGACAGGATTGAAACTTCTCGAGTACCCTCCCTACAGTCCAGATTTTGCTCCCTGCGACTTTACTCTGTTCCCGTATGTGGACATGAAGCTAAAAGGGAGGCGGTTTTCCAGTGATGAGCACCTTCTGCGGGCTTGGGACAACGAGTGTGCTTTACTCCCTAGTTAAACTTGGCAGAACTGGTTTAAAGATTGGTATCGGAGGATGGACAGGTGTATTGAGTGTAGAGGAAATTACTTTGGAAAAATTAAATAAACAAAGCTGTATTGCGAAACTTTCCTAGTACCCTTTGTAGAGTATCTGTACATGTGCAGAATTTAGTTTTTAGTTTTAGAATGAACATTTTTCTACAGATATGTCGCTCCTCAGAAAGCATTACTAAATTAAAAAGAAAACATCGATTTATATTTTATATATATATATATATATTCAGATCTTATTTGGAAATTTCTACATAGAACTTAAATCCGCACTATATTTTCTAATATAATTTATAAAATTCTGTCAATGTGGATAAAAAGAAAAGTGGAAGAAACTACTGATATAAAGTTGAGCAAATACCAAAGAGGTTTCAGGCGAATCGATCGACTATGGATCAAATATTCATTTGCGTTAATATGTTAACAAAATTACGAAGGCTATTCACCAAAAATGATCTCCTTCGGCAGTCAAAGTCTAAACCATCGTCCGCGAGTATAACTTCTTTGAGGTGGGTCACTCACCATATTAATCCTAGTTTAGTTCCTTCCGAATTCTGTTTAATTAGAAATTTGAAATGCCCCTCAAGGAACACCATTTTGCCAGTAATAACCAATTAAAAGGGAATATTGATGTCTATTTTAAAGATTAACAGAAATATTTCTTTTGATGGCACTGTGGATAGTATCTTTAATGCTAAGTTTATTTGAAGATCACAGTAATTTATCTAAATGTGTTTCACCGAGTCTGTTATTTGCAAATAATATACACTACTACTTATGAATGTTTACAAATTCTTAACATTATTTATATCTTTTAAAACCGCTATTTATTGTTTAAGTGTGTACATACATCTACAATTATGTATGAATAGCAGATAAGAAATGCCTATTTATTTTAGGGAATGATTTATAGAAGACTCGGCAGGAAATGGTCATAAATTATTTATTGATTTTTTTGGAAATGTAGGGCTTATTTTTCATAAAACTTGATACACACGAAAACTTAGTTACGGCGCGGCTTAAAGATTTTGTTACATTTAAATTCATGTTCAAGAGCTTTTGCTTTAACTTTAAGGAGAAAGTTGAGGGGAGTAAGATTGAGTAGTAGGACGTCTGCAGTTGGACCATTACTTACTTCAGTACACAGGGTATAACGTTTTTTTATTTGCCAGAAATCATATATTAGAGTGTTAAAGATTAGAAACGAGTTTTGTTTTCTGACGAAATTAGAGTAAGTTTAGAATTTCCAGATGGTCACGAAAGAGTATTTAAAATTGACTGCTTTATCTTTCAAAGAGAACTATTTTGTGGTGGACAAGACTGTTCTGGGGAAGTATGTGCTTTGACGGGGCACAGAGTTAATTCTTATTCGGCAAAGGTCAATGAATTCACAATTTTTAGGGAACAATTTGATGGTCATGCAGAATAATGTGAGGCCCTATAGCGCTAGTTTTGGACTACTTAAAAGAAGTCAATGTTCAAGTCGTGGACTGGAAACCAGGAATCTCCTAGTTAAATCCAATCGAGCACGTTTCGGATGCTCTAAAAAGATCAGTAAGGCGACATTTACCAGTTCCTAGAAACCTCCAGAAATAGTAACCAACTGTTTCGAATGGTATAATATTCCCCAAGAAGTAATACACAATTTTATATTGAGCTTACTACAGCGAATACAAGTAGTTATCACAGCTAGGTTAACTTTTACTCTTTCGTTTCGCTTTTGTTTATTATAGAATTTTTTAAGATTTCCAGTTATATCGTTTTGTTTCTGAATTTGTAAGCGAATGGAATTTTTGTAATTTTTTCAATAAGTTTCCATAAAAAGCGAAGTTAATTGATGTACCAGTGTTTAATTATCTCCAGTTAAATTGGTTTATGATAAAAAATAATTCACCAATCAAACAATTTTATAAAAATTATTAAACTATAAAAGTTTATTACTTTTATTGAACAATTCTCGTTTTGATTCCATGCGTTAACCATCTTTGAGCCAAATTCAGTGTATTTGCGTTCCAAATACCTGAAAAGTACAACTATAGATAATAGTATTTATCTACGTGTATCAGGTTGGATGCATACGTTTGTTGCGTTTTTGGTTTCCAGAATGAGAATGTCTTGAAAAAAAATTTCTAGGCATATATATTATTATTTAATGGAATAGTTTTTAAACTTGTACAAAGGTTCTTTTATTTATTAACAAAAAGAAATATAGTGTCAAGTAGAAGGAAACGAGCATTTTCGACATATCCTCTTCTTGAGTTTAATAGAGAAATTATTATAGCATCGGGAGTCGCTAGAACCCTTTACGTCGTTTACCAAAAAAGCGTCATTGAGGAGAATACAGAACGGAAATGGTTTTCTCAATTTAAAAAAGGCTATTTTGACATAAACAATTCAACTTTCAGGATGATTACCGGACTTTGAAGATAGACTGAACGCTGCACTACGAATTAGATTAGATTCAATCAACTTGAGAACTGGCTCTTATAATCGATTGTAATCAATCGATTATCATAAAAATTAATAAATTTTGAGTTGAATAAAAAAGATACGACCTTATGCATCAACCTAATACATATTATTAAATAAATTCTGAAAATTGTTAATTGAAAGAAGAGACAAGTTTCGTCGATAACCATTATCGAATTTGGACACGCAAGAGGAATTTCTAGTAATTCAAGAGAACTATATGGATTATATTATCATTTTCTATGTTTCTATGTACCTTGCAGAAAGTTAATTTCAATATCGAGCGTGAACTAAAAGTAATGGTTAGTTCATATACATAAAGCTGTAAGGATCTACACTGTAAAGGAAGTGGATATGATGTCGGATAGTGAAACCTGAGCAGCTAGGTCATCTACAATTTTGAAGGTTAAAATGCGAAATTTGTTGAAACAAGGCCAAGATTAGAGGTGGAAAAACCGTAATCAAAGCAAATTCAATAGGTATATGCAAAGAAATCAAGAGGTTCCAGAGGGACATGAAGACCACAACAGGTCTGAGAAGACTACAGAGGAATAAGCCTTGTAGTCACTACGAGTAATTTTAAATATTAAGAGTCGATTTAGAACCATGAAGTTTGATTCTGGTGTCGTACTTTAGCATTTTTGAAGCTATATAGAGGCACATTACTGGACTCAAACAAACCATACCCGTCCATTAAAGAATTAAAAGATAATTTACAAAATAACTGAAATAAGAAATTTCATTGTTTTAAGTTAAGGCGGAGGGAGGTTGAGCTTTTAGGCATACTAGTATATGTATGTAATATTGTTTTTTATTTTTTTACGTTTACTTTTATTTTACCTTTTCTTTTAAGCCCCGATTAATATATCACACTTATGTTACTGTTTACCTTAATTACATGAATATAAACTTCTTAACTGAAACTACTTTAAAATAGGTCACAATTTCATTCATATTTATTGAAATGTGAGGGTAGATCAGTATTTAAAGAGTCTAGGTGCGAAAACAAAAACATTTTTAATACACTGTGTTACAATTTTCGCTAATTTTATTTTTAATTAATATACATGGTCATTGTTGCACCACGCAAGGGCTTCTTCAAATGTTTAGAGTTGACTAAATTCTAATATACAGCGTAGAAACTCCGAGAGAACATTTTTTATAATACGCAATCTTCTGAGAAAAGCAGGGATGTGGGTTATTAAACATTTTATTCTCTTCAGATTTAGTAACGGAGAATTGTTTAGACCATTTATTCGTTTATTAATTTATTATATTTGTTAATTTCTAAATATTCTAATATGTAAATTTAATTTATGTCCTTTGTTTTCTATACGCATAATTTATATTCAAAATTTGACCTATGATTATTATTAATTAAAAGAAGAATTCGCTTTTTATTTATGCATGGGTGGTTGTGTTCTGATATTTTTTACATTTATTGAAAATTCTTCCTGTTTGACAAACATAAACACCTGGGCATGTACCACATCTTAACTTAGAGACTTTACTTACTATTATTATGGGTTTGGTCTTAGTTTTAATGTGTTTTCATTTGTTCTATAAGAGAATTATTAGCTCTAAATGCTACTTGTACATTTTATTATTCAACAAATTTTCTCAATTTAATGCTCGCAGGTCCAATGTAAGTAATTACTTTGTATTTATTGTTACATCCTTTTAATATTATTTATTAGTTGGGTATTATAACCGTTATTATTTGCAATCTGTTTTATTATATTCAATCCTTTTTCGAAATCAGCTTATGACATAGGTATGCTAATCAACCTATAAATAATATTTATAATAGGTTGTGTCGAGTATGTTGACCTGTTGTCTATACTTGTATCTGTATATGATTCATTGCGGTAAACTGAGAATTCAAATTTATTATTTACGTTTTTATTACATTTTTTATAGTTAAGTCCAAGAAATTAAAACTTCCATTTGTTTCGGACTCTGGAGCCTGTGGTTGATTCACTTAATCACTGAAGGTGAATATATATAACCCTTTGCCACATTAATTTCCGTATTCTGTATACATATTTCGACAACTAAGTTGTCATCATCAGTAGATCATGCAGATAATTAAACAGTGTCGCACCTGGAAAACTACGGTAAAAATACCCCTACTAAAACAACGCTGAAAGCCAAAACGTACACTGTAGTTTTCCAGGTGCGACACTGTTTAATTATCTGCTGATGATGACAACTTAGTCGTCGAAATACGTATACAGAATACGAAAATTAATGTAGCAAGGGGTATATATTAACCTTCAGTGATTAAATCGGACTCTGATGTAAATTCTATATTAGGATGTATCGAATAATATAGTTTAAAAATATATTTAACAGTCTACTTGTTCTTGTAAAACATGTTACAATGTCGTCTACATATTTATGCCAAAAGAAAATAGTTTTACTTAATGGGCTATTTAAAATTGTATTTTCTAAATTGATTATAAAAGATTTCTGCTAATAACGGACTTAAAGGGTTCTTCATAATAAAACCTTCCTTGCTGTTATATAGAATAATATTAAATTGAAAGTAATTTGGTCTGCTAGTCTGTACTTTTAATTTAATAATACTGTGTATACATCTTTTTGAAAATAGATGGTAAGAAGAACCCCACTGCAATTCCAAAAGACAGTATCCATAACCGGTATTTACCTTCTTGGGAGTACCTCTGTTAGCCTTGGTCCATTGTTTTGATTGCTGCCTCATTTAGGGTGTGTATTTAGTTTTCATTAATCGTTTTATTCTATGCTAGTCCTAGTCTTTCGGATCATATCTTAATTTCGCTAAATAGTGGGTTAAAATGCATTCTTGTTCGCAATTGTGGTCCACAGTTAACAAATACGGTACCATCTTACAAATAAGTTTTTCATACTTAATTCATTACGCAAAATATAAACCATTATACATGTGAAATGTGTGGAGCTTTTCTAGTTCATGTAACTTTAAACGGTAATCATCTAGCATCATATTATGTACTTTTTTAATAATTTCTGATGAACACATGTCTTTTGGGCATCTATTGCGTTGTTCACCAAATACACAAGTTGGGTTACTTTTAAACTCAGATGCCTACCATTTTAAGGTCGCAATCGATGGAAATTGGTCCTCGTAAATAGACTCCAGCTCAGCTTTGATTTTATAATTTACTTTTAAAAATTTACTTTAAGAATAAGAACTTGATCGCTGATCGGTACTACACTTTCTTCATGTTTCAAAATAAACAAAAAACAGTGCTGAATTGAAAAACAAATAAAATTTTTTAATAATGCAACCCTCTTTTGTCATGTTCACCAATTATTGATCCGTCCTCGTATAATACGGTGGCTCATAAAAGTATTAATGCCTCACGTATAATTAAACATTATTCAATATTTACGCTATTTTTCCTTGAAGTAATAGATAATATTGTCTCAATTTGGTTCCGTATAATAAAAAGGCATTATTTGTAATAAAAAGAAGAAAAGAATAAACTTTATTTACAAAAACAAACCAACTGAAAAGTATGCATACCTTTGCACATTTGAAAAATTAATTATAACAAATAATGTACACTGGGTATAGCTAATACTTCGTGGGCCTTCCATTGCCTTTCATGAAAGCACGAATACGAGCTAGCATGCTTCGCACCAATTTTTAAGTTACATTGGCAACATGGTTTTTCCAAATTTTCCGTATTTTAGTCTTGAGCGATTCTTTGTTCCGTATATCAAATTTTTCAATTGCCGTTTAATTTCAGCTCACAAATTGGTTTTGTGTCTGGATTCTGAGGTGGCGTACTAAATAGTTAAGGGTGGTAAAGCACTTTAAAGCAAATTTTCCTTTAAAGTGTTTAGATATTCTTATTTTTATATTATACCGTCGATAAATACGAGGGTGGTCCCAGATGTACCCGATCCAACAAAGAAAACACAAAAATTTTGGAAAGAAATATATTTATTTTTCAACATAATCTTCTTTCAGCTCTATACACTTTTCCCAGCAATGTCCAATAAGTTCGATACAAAAATTCTGCTTTGTTGCTGCGAAACTTCGCTAAACACTCAATTGAAACATCTTCACGACACTGTTTTTGCTCGAGTGTGAACAAACGCGGCACCCATCTTGCACACAGCTTTCTTGTGTCCAAATTTTCAGATAATATGCGATGTACCGCACTTTTCGAAATGCCTGCAGTTTCGGTCGCCACCTCATTTGGTCGACTACTGCGATGCTCGTCTTGGCAGCTCGTACGACCTCCTTTAAACTCTGCTACTCAACATTTCACTGTTGTAAACGAAGGAGCAGACTCACTCATAGTAGAATACAGTTCAGCTTTTATAAAGGTTGGGCTGAGACCTTTCAAATAAAAGTATTGCATCACGTAATGATGACCAGTTTTCTCCATTTTTTGAAATTCACTGAAAGCGTTCATTATTGATGGCTGCCAAGCAAATACTAAACAACGTCTTCAAACTTGGAACATATGCTTTATAGATTGTGTACTTTCTAATACAGTGATATTTTTCAAACAGCTACCGCCATCTTCAGGTCAGGCCGGGTACTTATGGGACCACCCTCGTACAAGATTTCCCGCACCATTAGCTGCCATATACCCCAAACCGTTACGGAACTGCCTCCATGTTTAACAGTTAGATTTAAGTTTTTTTAATGAAGCTTTGTATTTACTGTTCGCCACTTTTACAATCTGATTGAAAAACAAATTTACTCAGATCAGAGAATATTACACGTTTCCAAAAGCTTTCATTCTTTGCTATATATTCTTTCGTAAAATTTCAAGTGCTCCTGTTTATTTTTTAAAGCACGAATGATTAATTTCTAGCCACTACCGAGTAACCCACAATCTCTTAATGTGCTACATGTTTTTGCATTAATATGCTTATTATAAGTATTATTATTGTTCTCAATTTTGAGGCACTAAGACACGGATCTCATTTCACACACTAAACCATTTTCCTCGCGCGGATTCTTGCTAGATCACTTCGTGGTTTCTTAGCAATAATATTTTTAATTTTACATTTTTTAATAATAGATTGCATAGTCGTTTTTGATCGGTTCATGACTTCATTTATTTTCAAGTAAGTTCGAGTTTTTATAATGCCATTTAATTACTAGTTCATGGTCATTAATTCTAGTTTCGTTATTTTTGCGACCCATAGTGTTATCGCGTATTAAATTTATCTTCAACTAAATAAAGACCGAAGAGTGCAATTGTCTTCCCTAATTTGACATAGGAATAGGTAATGTGTACGGTGTGAATACTTTTGTAAGGTGCATATTTGGTAATTATTTGAAAACATTTTTTTCTTTTATAAATAATAATTTTTCCGTTTTATCTGCACAAATACTACTCTTTAGTTGAAACAAAATAGGGAAACGTAAGTGTAATATATCTGCGGTAAAAACTAGTTTGAATCAAGTTAACGTGTAGTTTTATACGTGAGGTGAATTCTTCTGTTAGTCACTATATGTATTTTTAAACCGATGTTTCTCCGATTGTTTTCCAATTAATTATATATACCTTTTCTATTAAAAAAGATGTTCTCCAAATAACATGCATGTAAATTACATTTGTAAAATCTTTTTTGGAATGAATAGGTAATAATCGTATTTTATACAGAAGTTATTGTATTCTATAATTACAAAATATCTTGTTTAATGGAATTGTTTTTGGTAGAAGTATAATACATACATATTTCACGAAATATTATTGCTATGTCAGATCAATGCATGACATAAAATATGCTGATTTAATGCCTACAAACTCGAATAGCTTTATCGATCTTTTTACGATGTCGGTTTTTGATGTATAAGAAAGCTACAACATATATTGTACATACATACATATATGTGCTTTCGCATGCGTTT
Organism: Dermolepida albohirtum; assembly: GCA_031893035.1. Classification (NCBI taxonomy): domain Eukaryota; kingdom Metazoa; phylum Arthropoda; class Insecta; order Coleoptera; family Scarabaeidae; genus Dermolepida; species Dermolepida albohirtum. The sequence goes on from JAVIWB010006379.1 coordinate 82,904, forward strand.
TACATAATTTTGCGTTTCCCCCAGAATAAGAAATTAACATTTTGGATTAAATTAGCTTGTATTATTCAATAGCACATGTTCATTTAAATAATTTAATACTCACATATAGCAGTCAAAGCATATCCACACAAACCAATTCTTGCGGCCAAGGGTTTAAATCCGAAAGCGGTTATGTAATTTATGTGACCTATAGCGAACGCCACCATTCCAAAATCGAAATATTCCTTCGACCAAACCAAGCACACATCCCCTATCGAGGAGAATATTAAGCCAGCTAAAATTCTCCGAGAAAACCACTTGTATCTGAAATAAATCAATAAGTAAATTCAGTTTCAGAATAATAATCAAACTTTATAAAAAAAATATTTTATTATCAGAAGGTTTTTCAGCAAAGTCTGGAGGACTGACTTAATTAGGTTTTGTGCAATGAGCTACAAAGAACTAAAAAGCGGAAAGTATTATCCAAGTAGGCTTTTTTAATATTGCAAAACAATAATCGTCACGAATTATTTATTGGGTAGAGCTTGAAAGTTGTGGCATTGTTATCGCATTAAGTGCTCCAGATAGTATACTAACTAAGAAAATGATCAACATTGGAGCAGTAATTATTTACTCAGATCCACATTTAAGTGTATTATAACTCTCTACATAAACATTTAAATATGTCTAGACCTTGTACTTGTTAGATTGTGTTTGCTGGCACCGGATCGAATAGCATGCAGTATGTTCAAGAAGAATTACCGCATATGAACTTTGGGTATATTACTATTATCTGGAAATAAGACAGTGGAGTTCGGAGTGGAAAAAAAGTGGAAAAAAGAAGATCACCGTCAAAAACAGAGCACACAAAAATCTGACGCCAAAGCTATGTTAACCACATGGTACTACAGCAATAGCCAGTTATTATAATGAAGTTCGGCTTTACCTAATGAGGGATCATATCCCCAGGGACGACCTAAGCGATATGAGCGGAAAGCTGAAGCTTCACTTTGAAAACCTTGCACGTGGTTATTATTGCGGTAAAATTTTTTCTATCGCATTCTTCTTATAATTCCGATATAGTCATTGCGACTTCTACGTTAACGCTTTGACGGTTGTAATCAAGCTTATGCGATTTCAATTAGTTAAAAGTTACTAACCGCGATCACGGTTATGTGACTTCGCTTAGTTAATGGTTATCAGTTCGCATTTATTTAGTGTGATGTTTCCTTAAATACTAATGGTCTTGGAAAGTAGTCTAGCTATTCGCTGTATCTAATTTCACTGTTTCTGGACCTTCTCTAGATTTATTGAAAATTTAAAGACATAATTTTAAGCTAAAAATTTAATATCGTTAAAAATGAGACAATGCAAAACTGTTCGTATTATCGAAATAGGAAAAACAGAAAATCTCCGCGGAGAATACAGAGTATCCTCTGCTTTCAAGAAAAGAAGCTCAATAGCATTTATGTGCTGCTTATGTAGCTTTTCATTGTATATTGGAAATTGTTCTGAAAATTATCATACTAAACTATTAATTTTTATTGAATAATAAGGACATTATGTTATAACTAAAATAATTACGAATTTTTAATTATTGAGTCATAATAATGTATTCATCATTAATTACTTTTAACAAAGCTTGCTACTCGACGGCAGCCAGTAGTTTTTATCACTATATGCCTGCGACAAGTGTTAAACTTTTTGTTAAATATGTGGCCGTTAAAGTGTTGAGTAAAAAAAGGATAGTGGTTTTCAATAAAATTGGATGCTGACACTGGTTTAAAGGCGATATTAACGAACATTTCAAAGAATAGATTTCAGCGTATCATTTAAAATGTAGTACTTTTGCAATAAGTTTGTTGCATTACAGAGGACTGGATAAAACATGATCGAAGTATGGTTGTTTATCGCAATGTGTATTGAAAATCCATCGTGCCATTTGCTACGGTATATGTACGAGGTGTGGCGATTAAATAGCAAGACTGGTGTGAGAAATATTATTTACTACAAATAAACTTATATTTTACTTTTATCCCCTTCAACATACTCTCTTTTCCTATCTATACACCGCTGTAGACATGTCTTCCATTGTCCAAGACAATGCTGTAGTTCATCAATTGTCAGCCTCTTTAACAACTCTGCCGTTTTTGCTTTTACATCTTCAACAGGGTGAAAATGGTTTTTTTTTGGTGATAGATAAACAAATAGTACCGTATTTTAGACGACATTCTTGCAAAATGTTTATTAGAGAAAAACCAGTGCGGTTGGTTTTAAAATTTGGTATCTCCGTTCACAAGGTCTACTTACATGTATCAGTTTAAGTCGTACGGAGATGCACCTTCAAATATTGGAAAACTGTTTCTCGATCTTGGAGGACAAATTATTTTAAATTTGCTTTCCGATGTGAAGGAAGTGTAAGTCAAATATTTTTCGATAATTTTTTCTCTTCATATATATATTTATGTGGTTGAAAGAAAGGGGGGTATTTTGTTACGAGCACAATCACAAAAATCGAACAAGTGAACATTCACTGGATATCACTTAACAAGAAACCTAGAAGTTCTTTCGATTCTGAATGACAAGATTTTAAAAATTTAAGTTGTAAGACGGCATGATTTTTAAATAGTTACTGCAAAGCAATACAACACAAAAGAAAAATAAGAAGTTTTAATTCGTCAGTGTCATCTATTGGGATATTCATCGCGTGACGAAAAACAAACAGCTTTAAACATATATAAAATGTTGCAAATTTTAAGAATGGAATAGGATTCTTGTATTTTTGTGGTAATAGGCATAATATGATTTTAGTGTTGACAAAATAAAGTGTATATCGTAAAATTATAGAATATAAAAACCAGGTGAACTTTCTTCTCCTAACGAACTTACAAACAGCCGCTCCAAAATTCGAGAATTAGAGTGCTTAGTTTTATAATTCAATATCTTTTTTTAAAGAAGTTACTATATATAATTGTCCTCTCGCAGTCAGCGATTTAATCATTTCGAAAGTAAGCTGTAGGCGAAATCGCGAGCTTATTATGTCTGGAAAAAGGTGAAATTTGAAAAAGTTTAATCAAAAGAACAAGTTGTAAACATTTTAGAAAAGATAAAATAAAAATGTTTTACTGGAATTTTGTTCTTTAGAAAATAAAGCTGATCGGTACTCCACTTGTTTCATGTTTCAAAAAATGCCAAAAACACTTTATTTTCTATTCAAATAACAAGTGTTTCTTACAATCAGAAACAACGCAGATTTCGAGTATTATGTTTTGAAGGCTTGCCAAGTTAGAAACAAATAAGATTTCTTTTTTATTAGTGCTGCCATTTTTTATCAAGTTCACTAATTACTGCTCTCGTATGGGGATAGTGGCGTAACTGTATGGGTCGGAATAAGCACTTTTTTGGAGGAGATTAGACGACATTCTGTGACATCTCGTTCTATGCAATGGGAGGAGAATTCATTTTTATAGACGATAATGCTTGCCTTCGTCCAATGAACATCCCCAACAATTGAATTGATGAAGTTTGTCATAGAGAGAATGCAGTGGCCGACCAATTCCCTAGATAATAATCCAATAGAACACGTTTGGGATGTAATGTAAAAACTGGAATGGATGGTCTGGATGTAGTGTGAATTATAATAAATTGAAAACGTAGACAACATTAAAATATCAATTAAAATAAAATTAAATAGAAATACGAAAAAGCACGTTAACGTAAACCAGGTAATAAAGGTAAAGATGTCATTGAACGTTACGCCACATTATAAGGTTAACTTAAGCGGTCCTCTCTATATATTCGCGTTACGCTTAATGTACAACATATATATGTACATACATGTGTTTTATTGTAAAAACTAACAATTTAATTAGAGCAATGTATGTATATTTTAGGCGGCATTTTACTTATATTCATTATTCTTTGGAATTTCATTTTTTTGTTATACCTACTATTATATCAAGAGCGCATGTATGTATATGTAAATGAAATACATGTTTAGTTAACACGCAATATTCGAGCGTTACCTTGACTGCCAATATTATCCTTTTCTAAATACGAATTTTTTTAAGGTCAACAACTGCAAAATTATATTTAATAATTTGTGTACCTGCAGAAAACGTAAAATTTAAAAAATGGGATTATTACTTACTCATCTGCCAAATTCCTAGCGTATAAACACACGAAAATCATCAGACTTATTATGGGTAAGATTTTAATTATCGCCCCCACTATACTGGGCTGATCGTGGGGCACGAATATCACAAAATATATGGCAACCGTTTTAAAGAACGGTACCAATTTCGGTCCAGCACTTTTGACCTAGAACAAAAAAATACACTTGATTTTGAATGTAAATATGTCAATGTAATTAGAAAAAGAACAACGGTTCTTCTCGCGCATCTTAAATTACTGTTAACGAAAAAACTTCGTTTTCTAATCCAATAAAGAAAAATACGTCAGTATTGTGAAAAAATTGCGGTTTTAATCCGTTTATATGCTCTGTCTATTGAACAATAGATGAGAGTACAAAAATGATTTAAACCTCCTTTCTAAAAGAATATAATTGTACAGAACCCGTAAACATGAAGAAATTTAGCAATATTCTTTGATTTGATGAAACCAAGATGAATTTGTTCGATTCAAATGGAAGATGTTGTGTCGGACGTCTTTCAAATAGAGTATTAAATTATGGTAGAAGAAGAAAACTGTATATACAGACGAAATATTCACTCAACTTTGCTTTGCCTAATCTTTAAAGATTATGGTTTAATTTGATTCCAATAAATTTCTATTTGGTTCTGTCTGCATTTGAACATAATTCTTAAGAAAATTAATTAAAATATTATACTTTTGCTTTGTTATACAAGGAACGAATATGCAATTTTTTAAATAGTAGCTGGCGGAAAATAGGTATGAAAGAAGTTAGTGACATCTTTACGAAAAAAATTTTAAATTAAAAAATTTATTTTGGGTCATTATGTTAGTATTTCCAAATCAAGCAATGTTATCCTCCGGGTAAGGCAACATTATGTTTTGCAAAATATCCAAATACAGATTACTAGTAAGAGTTTCTTTTTTCCAATACAGCAACTTTATTCCAAGTCAAGAGATTCAATCCTGTACGCTAATACTACCGTAAATACCGTGAAAGACGTCCCACACATTTTCCATTTGAATGGAATAAATTTGTCTGGGTTTCATCAGACCAAAAACTATTGTGCATTTCTTCATGTCTACAGGATCTGTCCAATTATATTCTTTTACAAGGGCGGCTTAAAATAATCTGGACTACCGCGGTCGTGGTCCATACTATCTTCTTCTGGGCTTCCGGGCTGGAACCGCGTCACTGGTATAACTGCCGACGTTTCGTACTCACTCGCATGGGACATCTTCAGGGCTCAACTACTGCTACTGTTTGTTGCACTGAAACTGGTGACCAGTTTCAACAAACAATATATATATATATATATATATATATATATAGTGCGTAAATTAAGGCCACTCGCATTTCTTAGAAATATTTAGAGCTATTTAGTAAATAGAGAGAATATCATATTTTCTGTTGCTAAAATATTTTCTTTTATAGTATTGGTGATAATTGCTTATGTACAACAACTCTAAAATTTTCTAACCACCAATAAACACCCCTTCTCAGGAATAAACACAATTACAGGTGGTTACTTTTAGCTGCTTTTCATCATTCTTTGCTTTTACTACTTAATTCTTAGATTTTTGAGTCCATAAGAATGTTATTCTATGGAGAAAATGCTAAAATATGCATGAAAAAATGTACGTTTATTGTGTTGTAAAAAAAAGAAGATGGCTTAGACACAGTGCGTAAACCACATTTCAATGCAAAAAAGTGACTGCGTTGTTATTTCGTTATAGTTTCTTAGAATGTTACACAAGATAAATGTCTAAATCGTAAGTTAATAATTGAAATTCACAGTAATTTGTGTGTCTTACGAATTTCACTTGTTCGTGCAAAGCGTCTAATCCGAATTCGATTATCCAGCTATATTTCGCGCAGTACACTTCGTGAATATAGGGGAGTTCCCGAATATCAGATTGAGTTTGTTCGAATTACTTGTTTTGCATGTTACATATTGAATTTATTATTGTGTTGATATTACCTATAAGAAAATACAAAATTTGAAAAAAAGGGGGCTCCCCCGAAATGTTAATATAAATTAAATGCTGTATTAACCCAAGGGTCGTAAACAATTGCATTGCTGTTTCTCGATGAGAACAGTTCCGAGTTTTTAATAAAGATGTTTTATTAATAGAAAATATGACATTCTTCCTAATTACTAAATAGTTCTAAATATTTCTAAAAAACGCGAGTGGTAATCGTGGCGGTACTATATACATATTCTGCGAAGTTGTTATTATAGATGAGACATGGATTCATCACTGCACGCCAGAAGCCATAAGTTATTCGGCACCATGAGTTTCTCTCTGCGAATGCGCACCAAAGAAGGTGAGGACGATTCCGTCGGCCGAAAAAGTTATGGCGACGATATTTTGGAATTCGCAAGGCATAATCATATTTAATTATTTGGAAAATAGAAAGACATTCACGGGCCAGTACTATGATAATTTATTGGATTAATTCGATGCTGAACTAAAAGAAAAAGGGGAACTAGGCGCAACTAGCGAATAAAAAAATTCTTTAGCATCATGGCAATACCCCGACCCACTCATCAACAGTTGCGACAGCAAATTCGTTCGATTTAAAGTACAAATTATTGCACCATCCACCATGTTCGTCAAATTGGGCCCTCTCTGACTTTTTCTTTTTCCAAACTTGAAAAAATGGCTTGACGGAAGGCAGTTTACATCAAATGAAGAGGTCATTACCGAAACAGAGGCCTATTTTACAAAGTTCGACAAATCTTATTATTTGTATGGTTTAAAAAAGTTGTAACATCGCCGGACTAAGTGCATAGGCAAGGCGATTGCGTCGCGAAATAAATTTACTAAATGCAAAGCTGTTGTTGTTTGCGTTGTATTTTTAAACACAGGTATTTATCATATCATTTTCATATGTATGTTCGTGTGACATGTATTCATTTCAATTATTTAATTTCAAAATACTCCTGCAACAATAGGTGCAAAAACAAGATAACTTGATATCCAAGCAAGGAAACATATCGTTGTTTTACGTAAACAAGATCAGAGTATACGAAAAATAGCAAAAAGTCTAGAACATGTGATTAAATTAAGATGCTAGATGGCATACAAAAAATATTCATTGGCTGCACATACATATTATAGATTTCAACAACGTACAAAGAGAGCAATTCTTGTAACAGAATTACTCTTGAAAATCTAGCTATCAAAACGCATTCTGACAATCTGAATGCAAAGCAGAAGTCCGTTTGTTTTCACAAACATATACGATAGCTTCATAAAATATATCAGAGTCAAATTGCTACAGCCCTGATACATAACAAAGGTGGATGATTGTTGTTTCATTTTTATTAATATATTATATATAAATATATTATTATATATATATATATATATATATATATATATATATGTATATATGTATATATATATATATATATGTATATATGTATATATGTATATATATGTATATATGTATATATGTATATATATATATATATATATATATATATATATATATATATATGTATATATGTATAACGGTAAAGATAACTGCAAAGAATCTACAATCCACTTCGAGCGTCCGCAAGAATTGTGGAAGAAAGAGAAAGACAACGGATCGTGGAGACTGATTAATCGTTAAGCGATCATTAGAGAATAGACAGCGGCCAATTAGAGAGGTGCTACGCATCTTAGAAGCAGATAGTATGAAAATATAATATCTAGACGCGCTTTACAATTATTGTACGAGGAGAAAATTTATAGCGAAAAAACATTAAGATTGACCGAAAGGATGAACAAAGTGGAATTATACGGGCGAAACAGCATAAATACCTCGCGGTTGAGGATTAAGAAAAGATATGCATCATTATTTATGTTCTTGAAATTCTATATAATCTTGGTAAACTTAAAAGCTGAATGAATATTTCGTCTTTTCAAGGTTGTATTCGGCAGGACCTGCAAGTTATTCTTGCCGTGGCCAGGAAACTCTAGCTCTAAACAAAAATCGAAAATGTATGGAATAGTTTAAACAGGATTGTTTTCCCAACTTCAAATCGCCGCCGTGATCAAAGCAAAGGGTAGCTTAACAAAATATTAATTCATATTAAAGGGTGTTTCGAATTGCGCGGTTTTCTAAGAATAAACAAAATATAGATGGCGCACTGAATTTGTCTGGGTATGTGAGCATTTAAAAAGTGTGATGTATGACATTTATAAAAATGGCTTCGTACACGGTACAACAACGCGTTCAAATTGTTGACTTATTTGATGAAAATCAGCGTTCTGTGAAGAGTTTTTAGAAAATTACTTGAATTTTATGGTTTACATAATCGTCCATCTGAAAGCACTATTAGTCGAATTATTAAAAAATTTCAAGAGACCGGTTCCGTGGAAGAACAAAAAAGTGAAAAATTCAGTCGTAATTGTCGTTCACAAGAAAATATTGGTTTGGTTCGTGAAAGTATTGTTGAAGGTCCTGAAATGTCCATTAGACGACGTTCAAAACAACTTGGACTTAGTGGATCAACAACATGGCGTATTTTACAACGTCCTTCATTTGTTAATTTCATCAATGAACGACCAGCTGATTTTTCTCAAAAAGTAATATTTTCCGATGAGGCACATTTTGAACTTAGTGGCTATATTAATAAACAAAATTGCCGTATCTGGGGTGAGGAAAATCCACGAATTATTGATGAGAAACCTATGCATCCTAAACGAGTTACTGTTTGGTGTGCATTATGGTCAGGTGGTGTAATTGGACCTTATTTCTTTGAAAATGCTGCTGGTGAAGCTGTAACTGACAATGGTGACCGATATCGTCCGGTGATAACCAAATTTTTGTGGCCTGAATTAATGAATATTGATCTAAAGGATATGTGGTTTCAACAGGGTGGCGCTACACCTCACTTTGCACACGAATCAATTGATTTATTGAGAGCAAAATTTCCTGGACGTGTAATCTCAAGAAACGGTGATGTTAATTGGCCACCAAGATCATGTGATTTGACACCGTTAAACTATTTTCTTTGGGGTTATGTGAAAAGTCAGGTTTATAAAAACAATCCACAATCAATTCCTGCTTTGAAAGCTGAAATTATTCGCGTCATTGGTGAGATAGAGCCTCAATTACGTCAAAATGTCATTGAAAATTTTAACAAAAGAGTGGACGCATGTGGAGTTGCAAGAGGAGGCCTTTGGCAGATATTATTTTTCGCATATAAATGTCATAACTGATACTTCAATTACCAATAAAAAGTTTTTGAAAGTGAATGCAAATTATGTTTTATTTATTCTTAAAAAAAACCGTGAAATTTCAAACACCTTTATTTAAAAATATTTATTAATCTTTATATGGTGGCCTTTGTTCTAATTATAATCTTTACTATTTTTTATTGGGATTTTCGACCGTTGGGTTAAAACAACATTTAATTTATATTAACGTTTCGGGGGAGCAGTCCCCCTTCTATTCATGTTATTTATTTTCTTCAACATGCATGGGTAATAATAACACAATAATAAATTAAATATGCAACATACAAAACAAGTAATTCGAACAAACGCAATCTGATATTCGGGAATTCGGGACAGTCACGAAGTGCACTGCGCATAAGCAAAATGTAACAGGATAATCGAATTCGCATTAGACGCTTTGCACGAACAGGCGGAATACGTAAGGCACACGGATTAGTGAGAATATTAATTATTAACTTTCGATTTATACATTTGTTCTAGTGTTACATTCTAAGAAATTAAAACAAAATAACATCGCAGTTACATTTTCTTGCGGTGAAATATGGTTTTTTTGCACTGTGTTTACGCCATCTTCTTCTCTTCCTTTTTGCAACACAATATATGTACATATTTGCATACACATTTTAACATTTTCTCTATAGAATAACATTCTTATGGACCCAAAAATCTAAGAATTAAGTAGTAAAAGCAAAGGGCACCCAAACTTAGATGATGCAATTGTTGGCACGTCTATAGTTGATATCATTTTGCATTTTGTCAGTATTTAGTTAGGTTCGCTTTTATAGTTCAAATGGTTCAACGTAGCTGAAGCCGTGTTAACACACTTTTTTTGCATACCTTGTATCTTTCACGTTAGCTGTGTCAGAAAAAAAAGCCATCAGAAACAATAACAAAATGTACCTAAATAAGTTCTAATAACAATGATTAATATATAAAAATGCATATATATATATATATATATATATATATATATATATATATATATATAAATTTACATACAATGGGCCAACAAATTATTGGCTGACCTAAAATATGAAATAAACAGAAATAGTAATTTGAAATGATGTTACTAGAAATATTTTCATATAAAAAACGGAAGTAATTATCAAAGGTTGTAAAGTAATCTCTTAAAATAATGAATTTATTCCCTAAATTAAAAAAAATGTAACTCAATAAATTATTGGCTCACAATAAGACTGTATATATTCAAGCACATTCTGATAATATATTATCCAAGTCTTATGAAGGATACTTACTTCTATATAATGTTTGAGCAAAAGCGTTTCTAATATATGTTACTGGTTCTCAATAGAAATGAGGTCTAGGTTCTGAAATGGATGACGAAGCGTATTTGGGCTCTTTTACAACATCCATTCCTTAACGACTCTAGCGCAATACTTTGGATCGTTATCTTGTTGGAAAGTGTAGTCATCCTTTAGCTCCAATTTGTTAATTTTTCCGAACATGTGTTGCGGTAGATACAAGATTTTGTTTCGTTTATGAACGTTTTTTTTTCTGGTTACTCACCTGTGGAAACCGGTCACTTTTTTGACTTTTCTGCATTGACTTTTTTTACCTTCGTTTGTTCTATACGTATTTCAATTCTTATTCTCGGATTTTTCTTGCCTTAGTTGCCGTTCATATCGATCATTTAATATTTTCTTTCGCCCTTTACTTTCTCTACCTATAGCATTCTTGGCTTGTTTACATTTGTTAACAATATAAATTTAAATAAATTTAATAAAAATGAAACAACAATCATCCACCTTTGTTATGTATCAGGGCTGTAGCAATTTGACTCTGATATATTTTATGAAGCTATCATATATGTTTGTGAAAACAAACGGACTTCTGCTTTGCATTCAGATTGTCAGAATGCGTTTTGATAGCTAGATTTTCAAGAGTAATTCTGTTACAAGAATTGCTCTCTTTGTACGTTGTTGAAATCTATAATATGTATGTGCAGCCAATGAATATTTTTTGTATGCCATCTAGCATCTTAATTTAATCACATGTTCTAGACTTTTTGCTATTTTTCGTATACTCTGATCTTGTTTACGTAAAACAACGATATGTTTCCTTGCTTGGATATCAAGTTATCTTGTTTTTGCACCTATTGTTGCAGGAGTATGGATGAAATTAAATAATTGAAATGAATACATGTCACACGAACATACATATGAAAATGATATGATAAATACCTGTGTTTAAAAATACAACGCAAACAACAATAGCTTTGCATTTAGTAAATTTATTTCGCGACGCAATCGCCTTGCCTATGCACTTAGTCCGGCGATGTTACAACTTTTTTAAACCATACAAATAATAAGATTTGTCGAACTTTGTAAAATAGGCCTCTGTTTCGGTAATGACCTCTTCATTTGATGTAAACTGCCTTCCGTCAAGCCATTTTTTCAAGTTTGGAAAAAGAAAAAGTCAGAGAGGGCCCAATTTGACGAACATGGTGGATGGTGCAATAATTTGTACTTTAAATCGAACGAATTTGCTGTCGCAACTGTTGATGAGTGGGTCGGGGTATTGCCATGATGCTAAAGAATTTTTTTATTCGCTAGTTGCGCCTAGTTCCCCTTTTTCTCATTAGTTCAGCATCGAATTAATCCAATAAATTATCATAGTACTGGCCCGTGAATGTCTTTCTATTTTCCAAATAATTAAATATGATTATGCCTTGCGAATTCCAAAATATCGTCGCCATAACTTTTTCGGCCGACGGAATCGTCCTCACCTTCTTTGGTGCGCATTCGCAGAGAGAAACTCATGGTGCCAAATAACTTATGGCTTCTGGCGTGCAGTGATGAATCCATGTCTCATCTATAATAACAACTTCGCAGAAACGGTTTCGTTTTTGAATAATCGTCAGCAGAGGTGGAACTCGCCGATAACTTCTTATACTCAATTTTTTATGAAGGTTATTTGGCATACGTGTAATTGAGATGTTTATCACATTAGCAATTTCTCTAATATTTGCGCGACGGTTTGCTAACACCATATCATTAACTTTATTGACCATATCGTCCATAGTCAACACAATGGGATGACTTGGCCACTCCCTATAAAAGACGGAGGCTCGGTTACGCTTAAACTCATTAAATCACTATGTGACGGTAATCATCGAAGATGCATGGCTTTTATAAACTGCATCCAACATCTCTTTGATTTCTGTACACGTTTCCCATCCAAGAAAGCAATTGAATCGGCCGGTATTGTTCTTTTTCCATGATTCCACAAATAGATACAACTTTAATAGTTTTCAAAACAACACTACTCCATGAATCTCTTCGAAATTTTGACAGCCATTAGCCAAAAATTAGTGCTCACAGTCGGCAATGCAGATTTTGACATAAAGTGCCATCTGTCCCCAAACACGGGTAGTTTTCATATCATTCTCGTATATGAGCTAATAATTTGTTAATTTACATTTTATACTTTAGCGAATAAAACCTTCATTTTCAAAGACCGCTTTACAATTTGTGGTAATTACGTCTAGTATTCATTTCTGATTACCTTTATTGTTTATTATTTGTATATTGTTAGGTGAGCTAATAATTACTGATTCACTGTACATTTAGTTACGTTTTACAAAATAGTATAATAGTACACATATTTTAAAATTACTTAATAATAAAAATAAAGAGCGAAAACATCCAAAATGTTTATTCCAGAGTGCCAATAACAGTAAATTTGGAGCTATTTACATTTTTTATAAATTACATCAATATTTAAGAGCGTTCTGTTTTATAATAACACTATACAAAGTTTTCTTCAATCAATTATGACTAATAGAAAGATGATTCATAAATGATCTCCACCAAAATGCTAATCAACGTATCCATTAGCCTATGTATGGATAAATGGACAACAATATGCTTATTCCAATATAATTAAAAAAAATTAAAGTTGTCTTAACAACACAAGAAAAACTTTTTATAGATGAATCATTTACATATTAGGTGTTCTCGCTGTTTTTTTGATGAAAATGCAACTTTATTGTGAAAAAATGTTTACAAATGAATCATTCAAAATATTGCCCATCACTAGCGATAACTTTTTCTCATCTTTCTGTCAGAGCTCGAATACCGTCACGGTAGAAGTGTTCGTTTTTGTGGCTATCCACGAATCAAGCCATTTCGAGATGTCTTCATATGAGCGGAACTGCTGATTAACCAGACCATGTGCCATCGAACGGAACAAGTAATAATTGGACAGCGCAATAT
>JAVIWB010006383.1:0-95672 GCA_031893035.1 Dermolepida albohirtum
TTAAATATTTTCAGATTAATAATTTTGTTTACAATTAAAATAAGATTTTCACATAACGAACTATTAAGTGAAAATCTTTAATTGTACTTGTACTTCTTTTTAAAATTCCTTGCCTTAGCAAAGTGTTGTCAGTGTCATAGTGTTGTCAGTGTCATAATGTTGTCAGTGTCATAACTGTTTGAATTTCGTTAACTACATTTCAGCAAAATGGTTCATTTAACAGAAATGCACAAAATAACAATTCTGCAGATGATTGGTTATGGAGATAACACACGGACACAAATGGAAGTTGCTCACTTATTTCATGAGAAATTTCCAAATTTGCCGCCTATATCCCAAAGAACAATTAATAAAATAGAAAAGCAGTTTCGCGAGTTTGGACATATAAGGCAAATAAAAAAAGCAGCTGCGAATGCAGTAAGTAATAGTACCAAACTGGATATTGTGCTTGAGTTTGAAGAAAACCCGCATACTTCTAGTAGACAAGCAGCGTCAATGTTCGATGTTTGCCATTCATCGATTACTCGCACATTAAAAGAAAATAAAATGCATCCCTATAAAATTATACCAACTCAGGAGCTCATGGAAGACGACTTTGATAGGAGAACGTATTTTTGTGAACAAATGATGACAATGTTAGATAATAATGTGATCCAATTAGAACATATTTTATTTTCTGATGAGTGTACCTTTACGCTTCATGGTCATGCTAATCGTCAAAATTACCGCTATTGGTCCAGGGAAAATCCTCAGTGGATGAGGGAAGAACATACGCAATACCCTGAGAAGGTTAATGGTTGGGCAGGAATTGTTGGAGATCATATCGTAGGTCCTTTTTTCATTCATGGAAATTTGAATGGCGACAATTATTTAGCATTACTTCAAAATAATCTCGTGCCAGCTTTGACAAACTTATATCCTGATCTAGCAAACCCACAAGTTCCAGCAAATACGACGTAGTTCCAGCAAGATGGAGCACCACCCCATTACCAAATCAATGTCCGGCAGTACCTCAACCAAATATTCCCGAATCGGTGGATAGGTAGGCGAAGATCGATGGAATGGCCAGCACGATCCCCTGATCTAACGCCATTAGACTTCTTCTTATAGGGATATGTCAAGAGTATAGTATACAAAACTAAACCCCTCGACTTAGCTGTCTTAAGAAGACGAATAATAGTTGCGATTAGATCGGTCACACCTGAGATGTTGAGCAACGTTAGAAAAATTTTTTATTTAAGATTAGGATGTTGTCAAGGCGTTTGCGGCGAACACTTTGAACATCTCCTACAGTGACATTAATGTTTTTCTTGTTATTTTTTACATTATCAAAAATTTTTCAAATTAATCTGAAAACATTTAATATTTCCGAAACAGTCGAAGATAGGTATAGGACATTGTACATGAAATATGTCTGGAATTTTCCAAAGAATCCAAAAATTTAATATTTGACAGGGTGTTGCATTTAAAATAAGAAAGTTGGTATTGACCACTTTTACATGACACATCCTGTATATAAACTTTTTATTTAAAAAAATAGGCAACTAAAAATCCCAATCGACGTGACCGAGCGTTATTTCGAACACCCTTCCATTTAACTATTATCGAATTTATTCCATTTGGCTCATACACACTGTATAATATCAGTTAAAGTCAGTTTAGAAAACATGTAGATATTCGAAAAAACCTAAAATATGTTTTTCGTAAAAATATCAGGCGAACTCAATAACTTTAATTTAGCATATCTAAATAGACTATTCTTTTTAATAAAGCTTAGAAAAAACCTCAAACAAACAAAAGCATGTACATACATACATACATATATTTCTCTATACTAGTACTTTAAGATACGTATGTACCATTAATATATTATGAATGCTATATCCTTAATGCTGAATAATATTTAAACAATTAACTACCAACACACCGGCAAAAATATTTTATATTAATATCAACTAATTCGAATTAAACTTTAAATTCAATATATCTGACATAAAACTTTGAATTTTTCTTGAAATTATTAATATTATGACTGGTAAATTCCTCCCAAAGTGAAAACAAAGACCATAGGAATGTGATACAAAATTACTTACTGGGTTTAATAAGAATTTAAGCGCAAACTATTTAATACCTTTTGTAAATTGCGCAATAGTTTAGATTATAATAATTTATGGTGCAATATTAGACAAAATTATACTTACTCGTCAATTTGGCCCTTTTCCAAGACATCACATCCTCGACAATAATTTTTAGCACAAATACAATAACTAAAAATAACACTAGACTTAGAAGAACTATAGAAATAAATATATACACATACATTTCGACGTTCGTTTCTTACTTCAGTATTAAAGAGCGTATAAACTGTAAATAACGAAAGAAACTTATTATAAATCAAAAAACATCTAGCACCAAATTAAAATAATTTGGTTTTTCTGTTTACGTAATATTTTCTTGTAAGTCAGAACATAATTATCGCGCGAAAATTCCTCTCGTATGTATGTACAACATATATATGTTTTTATGCAACTCAGCTTCTCACAATTTATGGATACGCACATATTCACGGAAAATTGTTTCTATTAACTAGACATAATTATAGGAAAGTAAACAATATTTTCCTATACTTTACATCTTTTTTGTCTACTATTAACAACGTAAAGATAAGAACAAGCACTTGCATTGAGTTTACAACAGGTGATGTGTTAACAGCTTCAAAATATATCATGAAAGTTGTAGATAAATATACTATTATATAAACGAATAGTCACTTTAGACTTTCGCATTACATTATTTTATAAAGAAAAATAATTAATACTCTTTAATAATTTGGCAAAAATGTAAACATTATATCTTCTTTTCATTCTAAAACAGTTCTTCCTAAATCACTTTAAATTCTTTTGCGTAACGACGTCAATTACGGAACGACGAAGTCACCTATCGAGAAAATTGTGCTCTTACCATACCCGCCATTTTTATTACTATTACAAAGTAAGTACATATTTACAGGCATTTATATAATTCGCTAACTGCTTTAGCATATGTATTTACGAACTTTTAATTCTAAAAGTTCCATCACATTACTGACATTGATTTAACAAAAGTCAATACTCGGAAAGGTGCGTTCGTTGGTTCCTTCAACCCATTCTTTAACCTTATTTATTACAGGAACACAATTACCAATCAATCTCATCTACAAAAACCATTCCAAAAATTATTGCTCGAGAAACATTTTAATTGCTTAAACTAATTTTTTTATAAACTATTTAGTATTATTTTTCCTTTTTATATGAAAGAAAAATATAAATAAATAAAATTAAAATATATATATATAATTAAAATATCATTTTAGTACTCGATTATAAAAATTATAATCAAACGTAGATTTAAAAGGACTATTCGTCATATTTTACTCATTTACTTCTGTAAAGAAAAAAACGCACATCAAGTTTGTGAAAAGTTTCATAAAGTTTACGATGATAATGCTCTACAAGAACGTCAACGCCAAGTACAGTTCAAAATTCCATGGTGATAACTATTGGGTTGGCAACAAAGTACTTTCGGTTTTGTAGTATAAAATAAAACACTTTTTTTTTAAACAAAGAATAGTTTCTAATCAATTATATATTTTCCATTTTGCTCAATGACCCTTTGCCATCTTTCTTTCAGCTGCATGATTCCGCGCTCATAAAATTTCTGGCCCTTATCAGCAAAAAACTGAACCAGGTGCGAGCGAAGGTCATCGTCATTTGTGAAAGTTTTACCATTCAAAGAATTCTGCAAACTTCGAAATAAATGGTAATCAGATGGTGCTAGATCAGGGCTGTATGGGGGATGTGGCATCACTTCCCAGCCAAGCTCCAATAGTTTCCCACGAGTTGCCAAAGATGTGTGAGACCTTGCATTATCTTGGTGGAAAACTACACCTTTCCGATTTGACAATTCTGGCCGTTTTTCTTTGATTGCTTCATACAGTTTTATTAATTGTTGACAGTAAACATCAGAATTGATCGTTGATCTTTTTTGGATGCAATTCAGCTTTCGATGTGGTTTGAGCTGGTTTATCGTGTTTGCTCCATGATCGTTTTCGAACTATGTTACTGTACAGGACCCATTTTTTATCACCAGTGATGATTCTTTTTAAGAAAGGGTCGGTTTCATTTCGTCTAAGGTGCATATCGCAAAAGTTGATTCTTTGTGTTAAATGAATTTCTTTCAATTCGTGAGGTACCCAAATATCAAGCTTTTTAACTAGCCCAAGACATTTTAAATGTTTTTCAATTGTTGTGTGCGATACATGTAGCCTCTCCGCAACCTCTCGAACAGTTATATGACGATCTTCTTCAATTATGACTTTGATTTGGTCATCATCATCAACTTCAGTAGGCCGACCAGAACGTTGCTCATCTTTGGGGGAAAAATCTCCAGAACGGAATTTTTTATATCAATTCTGACACGTGCGCTCTGTTAAGCAATTAGCACCATAAACTTCACATATCTTTTTGTGAGCCGCAGCAGCTTTCTTTCCTTTACGGAAATAAAATAGTAAAATATGTCGAAAATGTTCGTTTCTGCACTCCATTTAAAATTAACCCACAACTAATAGCTTTAATAAAAACCACGCACTACTTGCTTCTGAAGTTACGTCAGTGTGACTAGTATCACACGACAAACGGTAAAGTACAGCACTAACATACGTTATACAAAAAATAAAGCAACGCTCTCTATCAGTAAAAACCGAAAGTACTTAGTTGCCAACACGATATAATCCTCACTCGGTCAGAGAGTCCCGCCGAGATTGTTGACAGCGAAATAAAGGCATTAATCGAATTAAACCCACAATTCACGCCAGGAGAAATTTGCACAAACATTAAATATTTAATCACTAAGGTTGATATATAACCCCTTTCCACATTAACTTTCGTAATTCTGTATACGCATTTCGACAACTAAGTTGTCATCATCAGCAGATAATTACAAAGTGTCGCACCTGGTAAGCCACGGCGAAAGATACCCGTACGAAAACAAACTCCGTACGTGATCCGTACCGTTGAGAACCAAAATGTACACTGTGTATTCGTTTGACGTTCGACGTTCAAACAAAATTACGAGCAAGTGAACACTCGAATGAAGTTGAACCGTATAGTTCATTCTGTACAAAGACCAACTTGGTATTTATCTAACTTTTGAGATTATTCGTTAACACTAAAAATTTTCTTTTAGTAACAAATATTAAAATATTAAAATTAAAAAAAACCGAGTTTCACATTTATTATTATAATTAAATAAATGAATACTTTATTCTGAAAATAAATACGTCGTATCTATGAAATAAGCCAGAGAAAAGAAAAAAGAACGAAGAAGTGTAATTACATGAAAACAATTATTAAACTAAAATAACATTTAACATGGCCAAAGATAATTCTTTATTCCTGAACACTACTAAGGATCTACGTTTTTACAAGCAAAATCCGATTTATATTTAAACACAAAACAAACATCTGTACATGTATTTTAACCTGAAAATAGTTATAAAAACTCTTTTCTGCATTATAAGTACTCTTTTTGCTTCGAAGGAAATGTCAGTGTATCATGCCACAATAAGTACGTGGTTTGTTCAAAAGGAAAGGTGAATTTTGAATTTTCGCGCGCTGTAAACATTCAATTATCGAAATTTTTTTGTTATGTTGGTACACCTGTGTTAGTTATATGTCATTATCAGCCAATTTGGATTAGTAGTTTGTTGTTGACAACTGAAAAGCTTAGTCACGTTTGTGTGTGTTCTTCGATTTTTGACTTTTGAAAAAAATGGATCAAAGAATATGTATTAAATTTTTCGTTAAAAATGGAATAAAGTGTTCCAAGGCACTTGAAATGTTGACTGCGGCATTCGGCGAGTCCACTTTGTCTCAAAAAAGTGTTTATAAGCGGTACAAGCGCTTTACAGAAGGCCGAGAAAATGCACGCCGAGTACGATCAAATGTGAAGCTTTTGCTCAGTATTTTCTTCGATTACAATGGCGTGGTGCATCATGAGTTCTTGTCAACAGGTCGTACGGTTAATAAGGAATACTACAAGGAAGTTATGCAACGTTTGCGTGAAGCAATACGGCTCAAACGATCGGAATTGTGGGAAAAAAATCATGGATTCTGCATCACGATAATGCACCAACTTACACATCAATGCCTGTTCGTGATTTTTTGGCCAAAAACAACACCCTAATCATGCCTCAACCACCTTATTCACCAGATTTGGCTCCCTGCGACTTCTTCCTATTCCCGAAACTGAAGAGACCAATGAAAATAAAGCGTTTTGCCACAATTGATGAGGTAAAGTCAGAATCGAAGAACGAGCGACGGCTATACCGAAAAGCGCATTTCAGAAATGCTTCGAGGATTGGAAGAAGCGCTGACATATGTACATTATATCTGAGGGGGATTACTTTGAAGGGGACAAAATGGATATTGATGAATAAATAAATACACTCAGCGGCAAAATTAACGCATAATTTATAAAATTTAAATTTTCTTCCGAAAAAAGCTACCAATTTGTTTTGTTTGCATCTAACAATGAAATAAAGCATTTAATGCTTAAAAATGAAATCATAGTTGGCGCACTTCAATGTTTATTAAGTCAGTTTAGTTCTGTTGTCAGAAAAAGTGTAATTATCACAGATCAATTGTATTCGTTAAATTCGTTAAAAGTTGTTATTTTGTGTGACTTTCTGTTGTCTTTATTGTCATTTAAAGCATTTTCTTTGTTATGGGTATTTTAAATCGGGATAATGCTATACGAGCAACGACATTGCTTCAAGAAGGAAGGACTCAACAATATGTCGCAAATCTTCTTGGAGTTAACCAATCGACTGTCTCCCGACTTGCTAGACGACTTCGGGAAACTGGTGATGTAAGAAGGAGACCGGGGCAAGGAAGGAAACGAGCGACTTCGGCGAGAGATGACCGATTTTTAACTTTAAGTTCCCTACGTGATCGCACTTTGACTGCTACAAGGCTTCAGGGTGTATTAGAAATAACCCGTGGTGTACAAGTTAGCGAAAGGACAGTTCGAAGAAGATTAGCAGAAGTTGATCTGCACGCTCGACGCCCTGCTAGATGCCCTATTCTGTTACCACGTCATCGGACAGCTCGACTAAATTTTTGTCGTGAACATGCAAATTGGGGAATTGATGATTGGCGAAGAGTACTTTTTACCGATGAATCCCGGTTTTGCATACGAGGTGCAGATGGCCGTCAGAGAGTCTGGAGGCGACCAGGTGAACGTTTTGCGGAATGCGCGATTGTAGAGAGAGATCGATTCGGTGGAGGTTCTGTTATGATATGGGGAGGCATTTCTTTGAATGGTTCTACAGATCTAGTCATTGTAGGTAGGCCTACTTTAAATGCTCACAGGTACATTGAAGATATTCTTCAAGACCATGTAGTGCCATTTGCTGCAGGAGTCGGCGAAAATTTCCTATTAATGCAGGATAACGCGCGACCTCACATAGCTAATATCGTCAATAATTTTCTAAACGAGGTTGGTATCCAGTGTCTGAACTGGCCTGCACGCAGTCCGGACTTGAATCCCATAGAGCATCTATGGGATGATATGAAACAGAAGCTCCAGCATATAAGACCACGAATAAACACAATAAATGAACTTATGGAGGCGCTGGAAGAGGAATGGGGAAATGTTAACCAAAACGTCGTTCAGAATTTGATTGAAAGTATGCCACGTCGAATTCAAGCTTGTATACGAGCACGAGGTGGCCATACTAGATACTGATCACCATTTTGTTTCAATACTGATCACCATTTTGTTTCATTGTTGTCATTTTAATAAATTATGCAAATTCAAAATTCAGTCCAGAAAAACAATTAACGGTAAAATAAGGAAAAACAAATGAATTTAATCAAATTTCATTCTTTGAGTGTTTATGTACCTTTGTTTTCATAAGTCATAAGTTTGTCAGTAATATTTTTTGATTTGTTAATAAATTATTTAAGATTTACTGATTATGCGTTAATTTTGCCGCTGAGTGTACTTTTCAAAAAAATTCAAAATTCGCCATTCCTTTTAAACAAACCACGTACATTATCAAAATTAAATTCGCGTGATAATATCTGAGCCAATACATATGTTACATGTTTTACATGTTTAGTTTTAGCAAGAACGTTGCACACATGAAAAATTTATAAAAATTATCTAATTTGTAAAGAACATCAATTTTGTATTAGAAATTAATTTATTTTTGTTATGTAAGAAAACAACGTTTGCCTTGTTAACGCTAATTTCAAGTTAATGGTTTGTTTGCTTTCAGAACCAGTTTTGAAATATCATTAGTATGATATTAATATCATTCACATAAAAATTTATCATCAGCACCTTTTATTGCTTCGGAGTTTCAATGATATATATATATAAAACTAGAATAAAGTAGGAACAAGAACAAAAGTTTTCGTTTCATTTACTTATTCGCTAGTCGAAGTTATATCCGAGTAACACCGTTTAACGCCCTAAAAATTTAATTCGTATGATACTATAGTATGGTTAACACAGTCAAAAGCCCTTGGAAATGTCGACAAGCATTTTCAAACAAAGCATGCTATTGTTTAAATTATAATCAATTTTATCCAACAATCGAAGCAATTACTTTTCTTATGACACAAACTATGTTAACTTAAATAAAGCGTCTTATAAAAAGCTAAATAATTAATTAATTTTTTTAATAATGATTTAGAAAAAAAAGTATAGTAAAATTGATGAAATCAATTTCAAAGAATGTTTTCGAGCAAAGGAAGGAATGAAATCACAGCCGGCTGACACGAGTGAAATTAAATTTTTAGCGAAATTAGCAAAATCATATAATATAGTATTAGACAATCAGTAAGATCAATTTTTCATATTCTATAAAAAATTTTCATTTACATTCTATTATTTTTAATCCTACCATGTGCCGCAGTACTTAATATAACTTAAAAACAATACGATTGTAGACGCCTTAAAGAGAATTATAGCAATCAGATAACTCCACAATTTTAGCTTCTTATCAAAATTTCGATAAATAAACATCAATTAATTTCTTTCCGATTTAAGTATATGTAAAATATTTTAAATTCATCGATTAATATAGATGTATTTGAGGTTGGGGGGAGAACAGTTGCCTCCGCAAATAAAAATTACACATTATTGTTGTGGATCCATTTAAAAAAATTCAATTCGTCTTCCCATCGTTCTGTTTTAAAACTCATTGTGCACGCAGCTGGCGTATTATATTCGTTTGTACTCTTAAATACTTACTTTTTTCTATCTTAATAATCTACATTGTCAACTTAGAAAGTCTGTTATTATGGCAAATTCACAGCATTCAGTATTAAGGTGTATACAGATTATAAATAGCTAAAGAGATCTAATAAATTTAAAATCATCGAAAGTTTTGCAATACAACTTTGTTTATTTAATTTTTTCAAGGTAATTTCCCCTATACTCAATATACCTTTCCATCCTCCGAAACCAATCTTTAAACCAGCTCTGCCAAGTTTCACTAGGGAGTAAAGCACACTCGTTGTCCCAAGCCCACAGAAGGTCCTCATCACTGGAAAACCGCCTCCCTTTTAGCTTCATTTTCACATGCGAGAAGTGCCAAGTCGCAGGGAGCAAGATCTGGACTGTAGGGAGAGTGCTCGAGAAGTTTCAACCCTGTCGTGGTCAAAATATTCGGTGCAGGCTTTGGCGCGGTCAGCTGGAGCAGTATCGTGATGGAGGAACCAGGTGTCCATTCTTGACTTTAGCCACAGGTTCTTCATAGATCCAATGACTTTAGGCAGGCGCTCTTCAGTACACCACTTAGCTCTGACTGTCTTCTGTGTGTTGAAAACGACGCTTTCCACAATTCCACTCGATTTAAAAAATACAGCTATCATTTTCTTCTTTACAGATCGGGATTTTCTGACAACTACAGGTATGGCCTCAGCATTAAAGACCTAAACTTTGTTTTTAGCTTTGGTCAGCACATCGTAATAGTACGGACAAGTCTCGTCACCTGTCACGATGTTGTTCACATACCGAGATTGTCCCTTATTAAACTTTTTTAGCATCTCCCAGCACCAAGTCACACGTCGTGTCATCTGCTCTTCAGTCAGTCGATGGGGTACCCAGAGAGAACAAAGCTTCTTCACGGGCAAATGATCATGCAGAATCGAACGAATTGGTGGTGTATTTAGGCCTCAAGTAGCCTCTATCTGTTGGTGGGTCACCCGCCTGCCCTCGCCAAGCGTTTTTTCCTCACAGTAGTAACGTCTTCCTCCGTAACTGACGTTCGTGGCCTTCCCGGCCTCTCAGCATCCTCCACAGTTAAATTTCCCCTTTGGAATTCTCTATACCACCTGAATATTGTTGCGCGATATGGACAAACATCACCTAGTTCAAGAGTCATTTCTTCGAAGCACTGGCCTATGTTTAAACCACGCACAAAATTATAACGCAAAACTGCCCTTTCGTGACCACGATGCCATCGCAAGCACTTTACACTCTCACTGCTAGTGAATAACTGAGCCCATCGACATGGCGCGGCGGCTACTGTGCACGTATGAATATGTCTCAACATGCAGCTTTCTACGATTCATTGTTGTGTCATATTACAAACTGTCCTAGTACCCTTTCTACTATTTGATTCAATTATCATTCATAATAAAGCATTCTATTTATGCAGTGAGTCACAGAAGTATTTGTATATCTCATGATTGTTGAGTACTATCAAATGTAAATATCCGGCTATTTTAAAGCACATTTACTTACATTTAACAACGTTTTAAGGCTTTAAAAACCTCTAATAGCAATATTAAAACTGTTATTATTAACAATTACAAAAGAATTTGCTAAATAATCTAGCATCAAATGTCGAATGAAGTTTCGTACACTTAATTTTTACTATAATTCTCTATTGTAAACCATAATTTTAGAAGGAATTCAGTAAATCCTCTTCATAATAATAATAATAATATTTATTGTATTTGTAAATTTTTACAAAAGCAAAAGTCAGGCATTAATCTACATTAGTAATAGAACAAAGTAAATAAATAAATATTTAATGCTTTCACGAAAATGAATTATAAAGATAAACAGATGTCCGATAATATGAGCGAGGTAATAACACTATACAAAGAAAAGAAATCATTAGATAGTGCAGTTTTTCATTCAGCATTTTTCTTTGATACTGGAAAGAAAGTACATTAAGAAAACATAAAAAGAATTTGAAAAAAAAATCTGTTATAACGGAAGTGTACCACGCTAAAAACCTTTCATTGGCAACGTTAATACAAATACTTACCTCTCTACCTACCTACCAGTATCAAGTTATATCTGTAGTCATCCTACTGCACTTATCCATGAATTTGAACTCGTTCCACTTGTACGTAAGTTTTTTGGTCGCGCTCATTAGAACCTTCGGACCCATATTTCTCGATACAACTTCAATAATTCAAAATATTTTGAATATATTTTTTTTCAATTTATACCGCACGTATTAGCAGACATGTGTTTACTTTTGCAACCCATCTTTATAAAAGCCAGAGAATACACCGAATTTGTTACGAATTTATGGCTTAGAATAGTAGAGAAATATCTTAAAAAAATTAACTGTACGAAAACTTTTATGACATTCGATGTTAGAATATTTAGCAGATTCGTTTATAGTTGTAAATAATAACAATTTTCATATTGTTATTAAAGTATTTTAGGGCTTTTTAACGTTGTTAAATGGAATACACTTATCATAGCTGGATGTTCTTTTGACAACGAACAGTCTGTTATTATTTGCTCGACCAACTTTATATCATGTCATGTCACAATTTCATCAAAACAAAACCAGAAATAAAATTGCATTATTCCTGATATCGATCTAGTAAACTTACGAAACTTCAAAACAACCATTACAATACAGGTAACATTCTTGAAATAATACATATCTGTATTATTGATTAAAGAAAGTTATTTCGAGGCTTACACAGTCTGTCGCAGAGAAAACCGAACTTTTTTAAAATAAAAACACAAGCTTACTATTTTGGAAAAATTCACTTATTTTATCTAAAATAGTTGCCTTCGGCTTCAATACATCGTTTTTCATGGCCAATTAACATGTCGAATGAATTTTCATCTTTAGAGATATCCTTCAAGATAGCTGTTAACGCCTTTTTAATGGCTTCCAAGTCGGCATAACGCTGTCCTTTCATTAGCTAATGTAGTTTGGAGAATAGATAGACATCACAGGGGGACAAATCCAGTGAATACGGTGTATGGTTGAATTGCCATGTGTAGTTAGAAAATCAGTGATAAGCGTCGAGCGCTGAGATGGTGCATTATCATGTAAGAAATGCCAACTTCCATTTTCACGATATTGCGGGCGCACACGACGAATACACGCCAAAAGACGCTTCATAACACCAAAATAAACATCACTGACAAATCAACATTGTCTTCACTTTTGACTTCTCCAAACGGCTTTTCTTCGGTCTTTTTTCGCTTGGATACTTCCTTTCCCAGCTTTGACGCTTCGTCTCTGGATCATATTGAAAACATAACGTCTCATCGCTAGTTACAATAAAATATCTGAAGTTTTCGTCCTATTTTGAATCTTTAATGAAGTCTGTACAATGTTGAATTCAGTGTGGTACAAGCCTTGCACAAATCTTTCTCAGTCCCAAATGCTGTACCAAAATGCGATGAATTGAATCTTCGGAAATATTTAAATCCAATCCCACGTATTAAGGATTTCGACTCATTTCTGATAAATTCGCGCACAAGTTCGATAATACTTTCCGTAACCAGAGATTTTTTTTTACACCAGGATGTTCGTCGTCATTTATATCCCTACGACTGTATCTAAATCGTTTATACCATTCATATCCACTCGTACGTGATAATCACGCATCAACATTCACTTGTTTCATCAAATTAAACGTTTCAGTAAATGATTTACCGAGTTTAAAACAGAACTTGATATTTGCATTTTGTTCAAAATTAATTTTTCCACCAATGCCAAATACACACTATTACTTTATGTGCTTCTAATAATGAAAATGTCATGATATTTCGATATAACATTAACAACTACCTTACGCATATTTTTTAAATAGATGGCGCCACTAAGAATTACTATTTTAAGTTCGGTTTTCTTTGCGATAGACTGTGTACATATGAAGTCAGTTAAAGTTGGTGTGAAAAATATGTCAATATCTTTCACATGCGTTTTTGCCCACTAAAATTTTAATCATTTTCGATTCAAAAAACCCCAAAAGGTATTTTTCGAAAAAATATCAAGCGACCCCAATAACTTCAATTTAGCATATCTAAATAGACTATTCTCTTTAATAAAGCTTAGAAATAAAAACTCAAATTTAATTTATAATCTGATAACAAGATTAAAAGTATGTATATTTCTATATACCAGTACTTTGAGATACGTACCGCTAATATATGTGTATATTCTTAATGTTGAACAATATTTAAGCAATTAACTACAAAGTCACTAGCAAAAATATTAGATGTTAACATCAACTAATTCGAATTTTAAAACTGTACATTTAAAATTCAATACATCTTACATAAAATTTATTTATTCATATAATACAACATTACTTATTGGGTTTAATAAGAGTTTGAACGTAAACTATTTAATACTATTTGTAAATTGCACAATAGCTTGGATTATAATAATTTGTGGTAGTGGTGTAATATTAGACAAAATTATACTTACTCGTGAATTTGGCCTGTTTCCAAGATATCACAACCTCGACAATAATTTTGAGCACAAATACAATAAGTAATAAAATCACTAGACTTACAAAAATTACAACAATAAATATATACACATACATTTTCGACATTCGTTTTTTACTTCAGTATTAAAGAACGTGTAAACTATAAATAACCAAAGAAATCTGATATAAATCGAAAAACATCTAGCACGAGATGAAAATAATTTGGTTTTTCTATTTACGTAATGTTTTCTTAGAACTCAAAACACAATTACCACACGAAAATTCCTCACATATGTGTGTACAACGTACATAATATATCTTTTATGCAATTTAATTCAATTTCTAACAATTCATACATGCACTAAAACACAAAAATTCGTATATACACATATTTAAGGAAAATCGTTTTTATTAACTAGAAATAATTATAGGAAAGTAAACAATATTTTCCTGTACTCTACATCTTGTTTATCTACTATTAACAACGTAAAGATAAGAACAAGCACTTGTATGTAGTTTAAAACAGGTGACCCGTTCACAGTTTCAAAATAAAACATGAAAGTTAAAGATAAATATACTATTATATAAACGAGTAGTCACTTTATCGTTTCGCATTAAATTATTTTATAAAGAAAAATAATTAATGCTCTTTAATAATCTGGCAAAATGTAAACAGTATATCTTCTTCCCATTCTAAAACAGTTCTTCCTAAATCACTTTAAATTCTTCTGCGTAACGACGTCAATTACGGAACGACGAAGTCACCTATCGAGAAAATTATGCCCTTACCATACCTGCCATTTTTATTACTATTACAAAGTAAGTACATATTTACAGGCATTTATATAATTCGCCAACTGCTTTAGCATATGTATTTACGAACTTTTAATTCTAAAAGTTCCATCACATTACTGACATTGATTTAAGAAAAGTAGATACTCGGAAAGGTGCGGTGCGTTCGTTGGTTCATTCAACCGGTTCTTTAACTTTACCGTAACGTTATTCATTACGGGAACACAATTACCAACCAATCTCATCTACAAAGACCATTTCAAAAACTGTTGCTCGAGAAACATTTTAATTTCTTAAACTAATTTTTCTTTAATATTATTTTTACTTTTTATTTGAAAGAAATATATAAATAAATAAAATATGTAATGAAAACTTACAAGAACGTCAACGTCAACTACAGTTCGAAATTCCATGGTGATAATTACAATTCTAATGATGCTATTCGGTCAGAGAGTCCCACCGAAATTGTTCACAACGAAATAGAGGCGTTAATCGAGTCAAACCCACGACTCACCACATTTTGCAGAAACGTTAAATATTTATCATTGAAGCGTTACGATCAAAAGACTAGGATACGTCAGCTCGATATTTGAGTTGTTAATAAACTAAAAAAGTTTACATTATTGAATAAGCATCTTGGATATGCTCCTTAAACGTGAGGAAACGATCTTTTTTGAAGCGACTTTCGATGAGAAGTAGATTATCTAGAATAATGTGGTATGGAAACTGTTTTGTCCCGGCGTAAAGATTTGCTTCAAACATTGAAAGCCGACATTTATTAGAGGAAAGTTATGTGTGAGGGATTATTAAATGTGTGATGTTCTTTAAGCTCTTACCAAGAAACGGCACAATTAAATCAAGTGTGTATTGTTGGCAAATGGAATGAATCCATGCGAAACACACCCACCATACTTGCAAGCCTCACACCTTCAGACTTCCATTTGTTTCGCGCTATTCAAAACTCTTGGAATAGTAACGCTGGATTCAGATAAAGCTATAACCTTGTGAAATTTTCACCAACGAAGATATAAACAAGGAATTATGGAACTCCGTGAAGGATGGCAAAAGTTTATCGAAGAGAAGGGGGACTTGTATTATATTTTTTTATATTTATAAATGATCTATGAAAAATAAATGACAACTCGAACATCGTTTCAACTGTATTAGACTCTATTTAATTTATAAAATAGAAACGATTTTACTTTAAATAATACAGCTCAACATATAATAAAATACTCAAAAGCGCGAAAATAAAAAAAAGGGATATGTATTTACACCTTCCATCGAAAACATCGATTCAGTTGTACACGACTCCAGAGCTATGCCATCTTCAAAACTCCTTGGAATATATAAAATATAGATTACAAACCCTCTTGAATATATAAATTTATAATCCCAACTAAACATATGCTACTTCTGGCTACTGCCAAACAACATTTAATTGTTATTTCGTAAATACAAATAGGTGTTATAAATATTCGTCAATATGGATTATATACAGAACTAGTATCTATGAACAAAATATACACAACGCTACTATACTCTGTACAACGAACACAAAGAGTAATTACGATAAAATCACGTGATTATTTGTGATACTGCAAAATATCAGCTACAAAAGTCTGATTTACACATCCAAATATATTATTTATTAACGGTAATCAAGAGAATAACCTCAAAACAGGTTGTTATTGTAACAATAATTAATTATAACTTCAAGCACGCTCAAAACAAACGCCTGTAACACATGTGTGATCATGGCTTCGATTTTTGCAGTACTTACATCCACTTAACCAATCAGAATCACATGCTCATTACGCACATTTTGTTGCTATGTATGTTCATGGTACAGAGCAGCGATTCTCACAACGAACCAATAAATTTGTAGTGGTGCTACAACCCAAATATATATTTCCCGATCTAACGAAATGAAACTTCTTGTTTTAAATATTTCAAAGATTGGTAATGCTGGTGCAGATTGTGTTTGAGCTCAGTCCACCTTCCATTCAGCCACGCGTTCATGGTTACTTGTCAAATATGCGTTCGTGTATTTTGTCTACTATTTTTCTGTATACCTACGTATATTTTTATTCTAGCCTCATTTCTTCTGTATGTTTACAAATATGTTCCAGAAAATAATGTTTAGTTTTCGATATTGATGAAATACTTTAATTATTTTTTAATCATCATCGCGAAAGCCATCGCGGGATGAAAAAAAAGGACAAAATGAAGTTGCTTTGCAGAGAAATGCACATTATGTTTACATATTATATTTTGAATACGCATCAAAGTTGAGTTATGTATACATAATCTCAAATAATATTTGAATATTTTTTGAGTATGTACAAATTCATTCTTCAATGACAAAACGTAATGTGTTTACATACACACAAGTAAAGCATACGAAATATGAATTATTTTTAGACATTCATTTTCTATTCTAATGCAAACCAAAGTCTATTTTTATTATAAACCAAAAATATTGATTTTAACTTTCAGATAATTTGTAAATGTTTTTATTAGTACGAGGGTAGCCGTTTATATTTTGGGAATAGCAAACAAATAAAAAGTTTTTATTATCGAAAATAGTTTTATTGCTTTTCAAAATATTCTCCTTGAAAATCAATGCATTTTTGCATTCGTTTAAACCAATCCGAAAAGCATTGCTGCCACTGTGAAGGCGCTATCTCCAAAATATGAGTTTTGAATGCCTCAACTGCCTCTTCCGGCGTAAAAAGCCGTTGACCACGAAGTTTATTCTTCACATGTGGGAACAAAAAGAAATCACTGGGTGCCAGACCAGGGCTGCCGGCGGATGGCTCATCAATTCAATGTTTTGCCCGGTCAAATATTCAATTGTTTGAACCGACCTGTTAGAGCTCACATTGTCATGGTGGAGAATGTTCTGTCGTTTTCGGTTTGTTATCCTTTATTTCTTCAAAATCTTTTAGCAAACAAATAGTTGTGTACCATTCGGAATTGACCGTTCTACAACTCTCTAAAGGCACGGTTGCAACGTGACCGGCTTTTCCGAAAAAACAGGCGACCATTTGTTTTGATGTGCTTCGAGTGCGGACAACTTTTGTTGGTTTTGGCTCATCTTGGAATACCCACACAGTCGACTGCCGTTTACCATCGGGCTCGCCGATGCATTCTTGTTGAGATAATCCACGCCGACAGTTATGAAAAATAATTGCACGAAAATGTTCGGGAGTTAATTCCATTTTTTCGCTGACATAAAATTTTCAATTTACTGTCAACAATAGAAATAGCGACCGAATAATAAAACTGTCATGGTAAATATATTGTCAAAAATGACAAATTTCACGATGCAATCATCAGATCAGAGGCAACACTAACAGTGTTGCCAGTTCCTGAAATATAAACGGCTACCCTCGTAGTAAAAAATAAAATACTTATACATCCCATTAATAAGTAAAACATAAATCTTATATAATTATATAATTCCTTTTATGATTGATTTTTTGATAAAATATTCAATCGATCTCTTTAAGTTAATAAACATAATTGATTACATCACTGCTTAAATTTGGCTATTTAATAAATATGGTACGACGGTCAGTCATATAACTCTTATTTTGTATTATTCTTTTTCATCAGTTATATGCTTTTCTCTTTTTATTTGGCTTCAATATATCTTGTCTCTTTTATCAACTAAGAAGGAACTTTCATCTTGTTTCTTTCATACTTCTTTGTACATCGTTTTGAACAACATCGATTCAACTTTTTCCACTAATTAAAATTAATATTGATCACTTTGTGTTTCAGAGTTGCTTTTCTTTTTTTTTTTGAAATTTACATCTTTTACGAGGATAGTTTGACAAGTAGTGAGAATGACACATAGGTGTCGCTCTAATTGGAATTTATATGCTTACATTCCGATATTTAGATAAATCGGTTGATTAGTTTATTTTTGACAGCTGATTGAAGAAGAAGCAACACGTCGTTTTGTTAAAATGGTAAACATTTCAACAGAACGCGTACACCACATTTTAACGAAAGAATTGGGCCTTTCCAAGCTTTCAGCAAGATGGGTGCCCCGATTGCTTAGGACTGATCAAAAGTTCACTCGTTTGCGCATTTCCAATGGACCTTTATAAGCGGAATCCGATTGATTTTTGTAGGCAATTTGTTACTTTCGATGAAACCTGGATACACTACAGTACATCCAAAACTAAACAACAGTCAAAACAATGGTTAGAACGTGGTTCTGCATCCAAAGAAAGCGAAAACCACTTTATCAGCAAACAAGGTGATTGCATCAATTTTTTGGGATTCAAAGGGCATTTTGCTCATTGATTACCTTCAGAAAGGTGCCACAATAAATGGACAATATTATACAGAACTTCTACAAAAATTAAATGTTGAGATTCATGCTAAACGGCCAGGAATGGCAAAGAAAAAGATTCTGTTTCACCAAGACAACGCTCCCTCTCATACCAGCACAGTTGCGATGTCCAAAATCCACGAGTTGCATTACCAATTAGTACCGCATGCGCCTTATTCACCGGATCTAGCCCCTTCCGACTTCCACCTTTTTCCAAAATTGAAAACGGCACTAGGTGGAAAGAAATTTTCGTCTAACTTCCCGCCTTCCGGAATCGTATTTTAGAGATGGCATAAGGGCATTGGAGCACCGTTGGAATAAATGTATTGCTCTTTTAGAAAATATATTGAAAAATAAAAATTATTTTGTATTTAAAAAAATCGTTTTTCTTTTCCATTCTCACTACTTGTCAAACTACCCTCGTAGAACTATTTTAAAATCAGATTTTAATATTTCTATATAAACAATTAATTTTGGAACATTTTGGAACATCATGTTGAAAATGAGTTCTTTTTAAAGATTTGTAATAATGCTTTTTTACAAAATTATATCATGTGTTCAATTCAAAAGTTCATATATTTTACTTTAACATTTTTATCTAGAAGAGGACTTGTTTTCTTTTCCTTTCCCCACACCATACCATAGTAGTGTAAGAGTTGTTAGAAGTTTATTCAGGACGCAATTTTGTAATTGGTTTATAAACATGATCGAAAGAGAATTTTCGCAAAAAGTGATTATTTTCTAATGAATCACTAAAAATACACATTCAATTATTAAAGAAGTGCTACTTTCAGAAAAAAATTGGTGTTTGAAAAAAGTGAAGCCAAACAAGCAATATTTCTTCAAAGCAATATTCTAGCAGAAGAAGTTATTTGCTTTATATTCTCTATTTTATCTGATGAAAGACAACAGCACTAATAAAAATCTTTTTTATTTTCCAAATTGGCTATTCTTCAAAACGTAACAGTCAAAATTTGCGTTCGTTTTTGTAAGGACGCTTGCTATTTTAATAGAAAGTAAACTGTTTTCAACTTGTTTTGTAATAAAAAACAATCGAGTACTCATTAGTGATTGAGTTTTTATTTTTGAAGAACAAAGGAAACGACGGAAATCTGAATTGGAATCAGTTTATTGGGCCCCGAATTTAATTCAGTCGCAACCATAAATTATGGACACCAAAGTGTAAACGTGATGGCCCCAGTATACACACAGTGTACACACAAAAGACGTGTGTGCTACACTTCGAAAAATATTGAAAATGTACATATGATACTAGATGATACATTCCATATAATTCAGTAGTTTCAGCTTTACATAATGAATCGAGTATGAAGAAATTATGTACAAGATGGGTGTTGCATTTGTTGATTGTGTATCATAAACGTGAGCGCGAATCGAAAGCATTTCGGCTCTTAATTTATCGAAGAGAGGAGATTATTCGAAAGACTTTTGGTGATGAATAATAACGGCTGATGAAACTTTACTATAACAATATGCACTCGAAATAAAGCAATAATCGAAACAATAGAGCGAGGGCGGCACAAGTACTGTAAAAAAGACTAAGACTCTACCGAGAAAGTTATGGCTACTATCTTTTCGGACTTCAATGTGATTCTTCCCATTTATTATCTTCAAAAAGATAACACGATAATAGGCGAATATTTTGCATCCCTTTTAGATCGACTGCACGTTACAATACAACGCAAAAGGTATCATTTAAAGAAGAAACAAATGCTTTTTTAAGGATAATGTACCAAAATTAAAGAACTACATTTCGAACTATTTCCGCATCCAGTTTATTCGCCAAATTTGGCCCCCTCAAATTTTTTCTTTTTCCAGCCTGAACTTGGCTCAGTGGATTTAGATCTAAGGGATAACGCATATTTCGAACAGTTTGAAACAGCTTATCTACCTGGAGGTATGAAGAAACTTGAATAACGATGCACTAAATGTACGTAGTTATAAAGAGAATAACGTTGAAAAATAAAAGAATTTTCTTTTCTAGATTCGCTAATTACTGACCCACCCTCGTATTCTCTTAACTGCATGAATAGAATTATCAATGTAAAATATAATATCAAAGATGCTCGCAAAAATTATATTAAACTTACATAATCCGATATTTCATCTGAGAATTGTATATGAAAAATATAAAAAATTTAGTCTATTAAAGCATAAATAAAATTGCTACAGCTATACAAAAACATTCGGATCGACATTCAATTTTTATAATCTTGCGCTGCATAAAACTTAAAACAAACACTAGTTAAACACATAATGATTGCAATTTATCATCCACCTCAATCTAAATTTAATATTTATTTACCTTACGCTTACGTGCGCATTTTCATTTGCATATTTACATTAGAGTTTGTCGACGTTTAATCAAATATTGGATGATAATAAATACATAATCCTCGATGGAAATTTAAACTTTATAGTTACGTCAGTATTTGGCGAGTTTTCATAATGCGAAGATTAATTAAAAATATAAAAACTGTATTTAATAATAAATTGAAAATCATCTTTTTACTTCAATAAAACTTTAATTATTAATTAAATGTTAATCTATATATATGACTAGATGTGTCTACATCGATGTTTTTCCAGTGACATAAATTTACCAATAAAGTCTTTAAATGACTAAGTCCTAATAATCATTTAGCCATATCATAATTTAAAGAAATTACTTCGTATGGAAATTTTTAAAATATGATTATTATTGTCCAAATATCTAAAATCTAAAATCTGACATAGACTGATAGTATGTGATTATTATAGTACGTATTTGCGAATTAAATCGACGAAGTCTTCCAAAATTGCTTTCAAATATTAAAAGAAAATTTAAACATATTAGATTGATGGATATGAAGTATCAATTTTTGTTGAATAATGTTAATATTATATTTATGAAAAATAAAATAGTTATCCCATAACTTTTTTCAGAAAAAAACTGAATTTATTAAATGTTTTTCCATCCCATTTGATAAGAAACAATAGCAGATCTTTTCTAGACTAATCAGTAACATGTGATAATAATGGATAGCATAAGAAAACAGTACATGCCACCATTAAGGCAGCAAAACAAATCCAGGACTATATGATGAATGCGGCAACACAACCTAAACAAGTCCTAGTAATTTACACCTAATGACCAAAGATCTATATGTACTTACATTATCATGGCGGAACAATCTTTTTTACGATTAACCAGTTCTAGCCATTTTTCTTGAATTATATTTTTCAATTGGCTAATCGAATTTATAGCTTAATTGTGTGGTAAAATTCTGAGTATACAATTCCTTTGTATTACCATCACACTCTTGTTTTAATGGACATCAACTTTGAATTTTGTTGTGCTTGCTTGCTCCATTACCTATTTCGATTACCATTATAGTAAACAACCTAATTTTGATTATCGGTTATCAACCACTTCAAAAATGAGACATTGTCATGTTTCAAGTAAGTAAATCTTTTAAAGTTTGTAAAGAACCCATACATAATTTCGAGTTTTTTTACATAATGAAGTTATTTTCAATGCTTTTCAATGAATTTATTTGGTACGTGGACCTTCTCTGTACTCTAACATATTGTGTTCCAATGATTTTCTGGTTATCACTTTCTACTGGACGATCAAAAGGCTGATCGTCATAAAATTACTAGAATGAAATTTAAGAAACCAATTTCGACACTGATATTCTTTTAAAACATCGTAACCATACACTGCACAAAAGTTTTTGTGAGCAATGCGCAAAATATGATGGAAATACGTTTTCTGATTTTCCATTTTTCGACCGAAAGCAAATAAAAGCCACAAAATCAATCGATATAATTTACAGAATGACAATCAAAACACTAACAATAAAACAAGCTTTGTTATTTCGAACTAATTGGGAAAAATATATATTCGGATTAGCGAATATAACGATTTTTTCACGCAAACTGCTTCAAATGAATGTATGGATTAAAAAACTTTAAAAATACAGAACAGAATTTTTTTTCAAACAGTTTAGTATTTAACATTCAAATGTGAATCAGCTTGCTTGATTTCTAATGCGCTGTAGAAATAACAGTTGATGCATTGGTGAAATGCCTTTGGTCCACTGTTATTGATGAAACTATCTCTTTATCCGTAGCTAGAATACCTTTATCATCATTGGTTATAATGGTATAAAGAACATAATTGAAAGCATCAGTACTCTCGTGTAGTGCCTCATCATCACTAACTTAGGTTTCATTATTCCGGACATTCAGAACATCTAAAACAATCCCGCAAACAAGCTAACGGAATAGAATCCTCATTTTCGTTTTGAGCAATTCATCCACATTGGATCAGCGCTTTTTCACAGTTGAATAAATCGCGATGATACAGCATACCAAACGCTTTTAAGAGATAATATCGCTGACAGAAAATCGAAATTTTCCAAAAAGAAGACGGTATATGTTGGACATATTCAAATATGATCAGTACTGATAACATCAGTAGAGATTTTAGGAAAATGCAGATTAATTTTATGAATCACACGTTGATCCATTGGCTGAAAAAGGAGAATACAATTTTGTGGTAGAAACATTTCTTGGATACTTTGTCTTCAGTAAATAGTTCTTCTACACCGGGATGTCCATTATACAAAATAATGCTTTCGGGGGCAAATTCAAATCCCTCACTTATCTTTTTAACTAAATTTACGAAAAATATTCATCGTAACTCGCTCCTTGGTCCATATACGCAACGGGAAGGTTCAGGCTTCATCTAAATATTCTAGGTTTATTTGCCTTTCCAACAACTAGCAGTTTCAGCTTATGTGTACCTGAGGTATTGCCACAGAATATGAAATCTGCCATTGGTCACTTCGCGACTTTGTCATTTTTTGGCGTCGGTATGCGAGAGTTTAGTTTAAAAGCACTCCCCAAAACAATTCATTCTTGTAAGCATTATATTTGATAGGGTGTTAATTCCATTTCTGCAACTTTCATTAAGTACTTGCTGAAATGACTCAACAGCAGATTCATCGACAGATAATTTTACGTCGATGATTGAAGTGACGAATTTCCTCACCGAACATTGAGTTCCACCCTTTGTTGTAAAGAACATGTAAAAACTGCGGTTTTGTTATCTATTATAATTTTAAACATGATTTGAAAGTTTTTCTTTACGTGGGATCGCTAGCTGCGGATGAAATGTAGGCAATAATTTCTTTCTTTTTTTGTCGTTATTGGATATTTATATATAGTCCCCCTGTAGTAAAATAACCATATTCCAATGGTAATGCCATTGTTCGAAGACATGGCGGACATAATTCTTTGAGAATTCAAAACTACCTCTAAAGAGTTAAAAGAATTCAATTCTACTCGAAATCCCTGTTCTTTAAGACCTCGAGATTTCTACTGTTCAAAAATTCTGTGACAAAAGCCACGTACAGAAGAACGTTTTTATGGTGATACTTTCATTTGCAATTAGTTCAAGTTATTTTCCGGAGGTGTGATCCTTCAGCAAATGATGCACAAGTATAGTACTAGGTATACGAGGGAAGTTTGACAAGTAATGAGAATGGAAAAGAAAAACGAATTTTTTAAATACAAAATAATTTTTATTTTTCAATATATTCTCCTAAAAGAGCAATACATTTATTCCAACGGTGCTCCAATACCCTTATGTCATCTCTAAAATGCGATTCCGGAAGGCTTGCAAAATACTCATTTACGAAGATGATAAGCTCGTAGTTAGACGAAAATTTCTTTCCACCTAGTGGCGTTTTCAATTTTGGAAAAAGGTGGAAGTCAGAAGGGGCTAGATCCGGCGAATAAGGCGCGTGCGGTACTAATTGGTAAAGCAATTCGTGGATTTTGGACATCGCAACTGTGCTGGTATGAGAGGGAGCGTTGTCTTGGTGAAACAGAATCTTTTTCTTTGCCATTCCTGGTCGTTTAGCACGAATGTCAACATTTAATTTTTGTAGAAGTTCTGCATAATATTGTTCGTTTATTGTGGCACCTTTCTGAAGGTAATCAATGAGCAAAATGCCCTTTGAATCCCAAAAAATTGATGCCATCAACTTGTTTGCCAATAAAGTGGTTTTTGCTTTTTTTGGAGGTGCAGAACCACGTTCTAACCATTGTTTCGGGTGTACTGTAGTCTATTCAAGTTTCATCGCAAGTAACAAATCGCCTACAAAAATCAATCGAATTCCGCTTATAAAGGTCCAAACACTCATTGGAAATGCGCAAACGAGTGCACTTTTGATCAGTCGTAAGCAATCGCGGCACCCATCTTGCCGAAAGCTTGGAAAGGCCCAATTCTTTCGTTAAAATGTATTGTACGCGTTCTGTTGAAATGTTTACCATGTCAGCTATCTCTCTTACTTTGAGTCGTCGATGTTGCGTAATAATATTATGGATTTTTATAATTATTTCCTTAGAAGTCACGATTTTGGGTGCTCCAGAGCGCGCTTCATCAACACAGCTTGTTCTACCACGTTTAAATTCATTTACCCATCTACTTATTGTGGCGGATGATGAAGCAGATTCACCTAATGTTTCCCGTAACTCATCTTTTATTCCGGTAGCTTTCATACCCTTAATTACGAAGTATTTAATCACCCCACGATACTCTGCTCTTTCCATTTTAACAAAACGATGTGTTGCTTCTTTTTCAATCAGCTGTCAAAAATAAACTAACAGTCGAACTGAAAAATCCCCGGTCTACCATAGTAAAACACAATTTTTTGGCAAAATTCGATTTTATTATTCAACATAGTTGCCTTCGGGGGCGATACACCGATTATAGCATTCTTCCAACTTTTCGATACAATTTTTGTAGTACGAATTGTCTTTAGCCTCGAAATAGGCCTCAGTTTCGGCGATCACCTCCTCATCCCTGCTAAATTTCTTCCCGGCGAGCATTCTCTTGAGGTCTGCAAACAGGAAATAGTCGCTGGGGGCCACATCTGGAGAGTACGGTGGATGGGGAAGTAATTCGAAACCCAATTCACTTAATTTGGCCATTGTTTTCATTGATTTGTGACACGGTGCATTGTCTTGGTGAAACAGCACTTTCTTCTTCTTCATATGGGGCCGTTTTTTTGCGATTTCGTTCTTCAAACGGTCCAATAACGCTGTATAATAGTCGCTGTTGATGGACTGGCCCTTTTTAAGATAATCTATGAAAATTATTCCATGCGCATCCCAAAAAACTGACGCCATAACTTTTCCAGCTGACTGTTGCGTCTTTCCACGCTTTGGAACCGGTTCATCGCGTGCAGTCCACTCGGTTGACTGTCGATTGGACTCTGGAGTGTAGTGATGAATCCATGTTTCATCCATTGTCACATATCGACTCAAAAACTCGGTTTTATTACGATTTAACAGCTTCAAACACAGCTCAGAATCATCAACTCGTTGTTGTTTTTGATCGAATGTGAGCTAGCGCGGCACCCATTTTCCACAGAGCTTCCGCATGCCCAAATATTCATGCACGATGTGTCCAACACGTTCCTTTGATATCTTTAGGATGTCAGCTATCTCGATCAACTTTACTTTACGGTCATTTAAAATGATTTTGCGAACTTTTTTGATGTTTTCGTCGGCCTCTTTTGGTCGTCCACTGCGTTCGCCGTCTTCGGTGCTCATTTCACCACGTCTAAACTTAGCATACCAATCAATTATGGTTGATTCTCCTAGCGCAGAGTCCGGAAACTCCTCATCAAGCCATGCTTTTGCTTCAACGGTATTTTTCCCTTCAAAAAGCAGCACACGAAATTCTTTTTTTTCCATTTTTTTAAATAACAAAAGTAGCTTCACTCTTAAGGCAATATCTCAGTAACTAATGGTCGGATTGCTGTCAAATTTTGACACGTTTCGTTTGAAGGTTAGTACTATCTAAAAAACATATGGATTTAATAACAGTAATGCCATTTATGTGTCAGACCGGGGACTTTTCAGCCGACCTGGTAATCAACCGATTTATCTAAATATCGGAATGTAAACATATAAATAGGCAACCTAAATTACAGTGCATTTGTTTTACCAATTAGACCGCCACCTATGTGTCATTCTCACTACTTGTCAAACTATCCTCGTATGAGACTCTATACGCACTTAGCTTTGTAATCAAAAAATGTTGAAACCACAAGTTTATCAGCAGATTTTTGCACCAGTATGTCTTTTTTGTGGTAGTAAATTTTATTTTCTACCCAGACTTTGATCTGCTGCTTTATCTCTAGATTATAACAATACATCCACGTTTCTTCCGCAGTAATAATTGTCTTCCACCATTCTTCGCCATCTACTTGAACACACTACTTCCCGTACTCACAAATCGCTCTCTATTCTCTTTTTGATTCGGTGTTAGCAAATGTCAAATCCAATAAGGACAAACTCGAAACATGTTTAATCATTTGGTCAGGAGAGTAAAATCACACAATTTCCCTGTAATCATAACTTTAGCGATAGATTTTTGGTGCGTGCTTTTCTTGATGGTGCTCTCTCTACAAGAAAATGAAAACAATTCCAACAAATATTTCGAGAATGCTTTTCTCTAATGCTATTAATTTCCTCACTTTGCACATCAACTCAAGGACTTGGATCAACTTAAAGCTCGCAGCTTCTCCAGTTATTTTTAAACATTTTATGTAATTGAAAACAGGCATGTCTTACTGTAAACTGTTCCTCAAGCCTGTCTTAATCACGAAAAATTTTTCCCTACAGATTTTCCCAGATGAATACAAAATTCGATTGCACATTTTTTGTTTTCATTTCATCTCTCAAGACTTTTAAAAGCGCGATAATAGTCAAATGATTCCTGATGTTTTCCGACTTTTCAGGATTTTTTCTCTCGCCATACAGGATTGTAATAAATTCACTTAGTTTCTACTGAAAGGTTCTTGTATATTGTGTAGTTAAATTTAAAATATATATAAAATAGTAAAGTTAAAATTAAAGATGTATATACAATTTAAATAAATAAGTATTATTCTTATTATTATTATTATTATTGTGCAACAATATCCACTATAAGTGCATAAAAAGTGCTTGACTTGAAAAAAAGAGTAATTGAGTCCATCATAATTTGTTGTGAAATAAATAAAACAAATTTCAAGAAAAGATTATTTTCACCTTAAGACAAATATTTAGAATATAAAGGTCATTCCATACGAGTTTAGTTGATTTAATAAATAAAATTCACAAATTTAAAAACAAAAATATAAAA
This sequence comes from Dermolepida albohirtum, assembly GCA_031893035.1. NCBI lineage: Eukaryota > Metazoa > Arthropoda > Insecta > Coleoptera > Scarabaeidae > Dermolepida > Dermolepida albohirtum. The sequence goes on from JAVIWB010006383.1 coordinate 28,106, forward strand.
TATAAATAACAACGAAGGAATGCAAAAAACTGGTCAAGAAAAAAACGTGTTTGCATTTCAAGTTATTCTATACAGAATTTTTCTAAATCTACTTTTTATCCTATACATTATTGTGCCACTGAATTAATTCGACTTAATGAAAATTTGTGTTCATATCCACTAATAGAAACACACAAAACTGTTTAAAATTTTGACTATATTTTTTAATTAAACTTTCTACAAATTTAATGAATGTTTTTTTTTCAAATATTTGAAACAAACTGGATGTCACTGAAATGTTATAAAAACCTGTCTCACCAGAATCGCACAGAACGCAGGAAAACCCAAAAAAACTATATAGTGAGCCAGAAAACCTACGAGCGAGCATACATATTATAAATTTTATATTAAATGGAACGGAAATATTGTTTAATTAATGCTTACCTTCGAATATTAGTGCACATTAGTCTCCGTCGATTGACAGTCGAAGGTTTAAATGAGTAGAAATGAGTGACGTAAGCGTACATTCAAACATTATCTAACGTCATTCTCATTAACATAAAGGATTGATTAAGGTGTAGTTTAATGAGTACGTGTTGTTAAAAACGAAAAACGTAAAATACATCGTTAATACTCATTCGGACTAAACCGATTATCTGGCGATATACAATGAAAAATTTGTATTAAACAACTATCAATCTTGTGCCCAGAGATGATTATCCACGTTCAAACAAAAGAAGGTTATAAACCTTATACAGTGTATAAGAAAAATATTTAATTGAGAGTTCTTATCTAAAATTGTTTTAAATAAGCCAAAAAATATATTCAACGGGACATTTAAATTGATTAGACCTTCGTCAGAAACTTTTAAACAAGTACAATAATGGCTATGGTAACAGAAAATGAGTAAACATCTAATAATTATCACATGCACGATGATCTTACGCAGAGGCAATGAAACTATGAATTCCAACAATCAAAATAACACAACTATTTACAACTTTAGATGTACTCTTTTTAATGTCCTACTTTTACCAAACTATCTATCGCGATCTATTAATTCAGTGACTGACGTATTTCCACTGAACTTAGTAACACAACACGTTGTTCCTAGTTCTACTAGAACTTTGTCTACATCTGGCCGGCCACATTCTGATAGCACAAACCGTCACTAGTTATAAATAATCTTCTTTACTATTTTCCCCATCTTATAATAATTATTTTTTTCTGGAAAAGCTCCTATGCATTTCTAAGAACGAAGCTAGAAGCACCCTAACAGACTCCTAGTTGCAAAGACCACTTAGTTCGATACTATGATATAAGTAGGTCACAAACTGTCGTAGTAAAGGTCTGCAATAAGGTGCCGCATGCTTCTAGATTTGTTTAATAAAAAAAACCAAGGAACTTGAGCACTTGATTTGAGTGATTTTTATTTTGTTATATTTTCAATTTGGCAACTCTTTTGTTTTGCTTGTGTGACTGTATGTATATATTTTTGTTACACAAAGGGTACTAAGTTTTGCAATACAGCTTTGTTTATTTAATTTTTTCAAAGTAATTTCCTCTACACTCAATACACCTCTCCATCCTCTGAAACCAATCTTTAAACGAGTTCTGCCAGGTTTCACTAGGAAGTAAAGCACACTTATTGTCCCAAGCCCGCAGAAGGTCCTCATCACTAGAAAACCGCCTTCCTTTAAGCTTCATTTTCACATTCGGGAACAGTGCAAAATCGTAGGGAGCAAGATCTGGACTGTAGGGAGTGTGCTCGAGAAGTTTCAATCCTGTCGTAATCAAATATTCGGTGCAGGCTTTGATGCGGTGAGCTGGAGCATTATCATGATGGAGGAACCAGGTGTCCATTCTTGACTTTGGCCCCAGGTTCTTCATATATCCAATGACTTTAGATAGGCACTATTCAGTATACCACTTAGCTGTGACTGTCTTCTGTGTGTCCAAAACGACGCGTTCTACAATTCCACTCGATTTGAAAAATACAGATATCATTTTCTTCTTTACAGATCGGGATTTTCTGACAACTACGGGTGTGTCCTCATCATCAAAGACCCAATCTTTGTTTTGAGCTTTCGTCGGCACATCGTAAAAGTACAGCCAAGTCTCGTCATCTGTCTGTTCACATACCGAGATTGTACCTTATTAAACTTTTTTAGCATCTCACGGCACCAAGTCACGCGTCGTGTCATCTGCTCTTCATTCAGTTGATGCGGCACCCAGAGAGAACAAAGTTTCTTCACGTGCAAATGATCATGCAGAATCAAACGAATTGCTGGTTCATTTAGGCCTGAAGTTCCCTCTATCTGTTGGTAGGTCACTCGCCTGTCTTCGCCAAGCATTTTCCTCACAGTAGTAACGTTTTCCTCCATAACTGACGTTCGTGGCCTTCCCAGCCTCTCAGCATCCTTCATAGTTGAATTTCCCCTTTGGAATTCTCTATACCACCTGAATATCGTTGTGCGATGTGGTCTATGTTTAAACCACGCACGAAATTATAATGCAAAACTGCCCTTATCTCATTTCGTGACCACGATGCCATCGCAAGCACCTTACACTCTCACAGTCCATCGACATGGCGCGGCTACCATGCGCGTATGAACATGTCTCAACATGCGGCAACAAGCAGCTTCCTACGATTATTGTTGCGTCATATTGCAAAACTTTCCTAGTACCCTTTGTATAATGTATTTGCCTTATATTTTATTGATTTTAAATTAAATTAAATTGATACATGTTTTTCGATCTTAAATACGAGCCCTGTCTGAATGAAGTTGGCCCTATAAGAAGAATTAAATTTTTTTATATTCTCAGACATCTTTAAATTCAAATTAGATATTTGATACAATAATTGTGATTTCAACAAATACCTAACCAAAAATAACCAAAAACTGCTTAAGAGTACAAGTTAGTTTCTTGAAATCAAATGTGCTGTTTTCAGAAAAAATTTAGTATTTGGCGTTTTAGTAATTGTTAATAAGCTGGCAGTAGTATCTCACAGATTACTTAAGTATTTTTTAACAATTATAAAAATATCTAAATAAGAAAAGTGATCACTTCTATTCGAAAGAAAAATCTGCACAAATCGTAGATGTTCATTTATCTCATATACATATAGTTCAAAAAATTATTAAATTTTATAAAACTACTAGCCCTTGTCCAAAAACAGAGAAAAGGATTTAAATAACATTACTATAATATGAACTTAAGAATTTTAAGAAAGAGTACTGTACAAAATCGTCACTTTACTTATGAAGAGTTAAGAATTTTTCTAGAGCACATTTCTGGAAGGCTATTCGAAAACTAGCATTTAAAATTCGAGAAGAGAATGCCATAATACAGCGTGTTTCGAAAGAATATACGTATTATATTATTTTGTCCAAACTATCGATCGCTGCGCCTCAACGCGGCTATTGGAGAAACGAATACATAGTCTAGTTTATTTAATAGCCGCTAGATGTCAGTTGCCTTCTGTTTTTCTTGGTAATCGTCATATGTTTAAAATGGCTACTCCGCAGCAGAAATCATTTTGTGTTCTCGAGTTTGCGAAGTGCAATTCCGTGATTACAGTGCAAAGACGTTTCATGTTGAGCTACCAAATTGATCCTCCGAATGGGTGGAACATTCGCTGATGGTATCGACAATTTGCAGATACAGGATGTGTATGTAAAGGAAAGAGTCCTGGCCGCCCTCGTATTTCTGAAGAAAATGTTGCATGAATTCAAACTGCTTTCCAGCGTAGTCCTTCAAAATCAACTCGTCGTGCCACTCGGGAGTTACAACTGCCTACAACAACAATTTGGCGTGTTTTGAGACGTCGTTGTTACAAGCTCTGCGTTCTAATGACAAACGGAAACGTGTGGTATTTTGTAACGAGATTCATGATGCTATTGACAATGATAACACTGTCGCACAACGCATCGTGTTCAATGATGAAGCGACTTTCCATGTTAGTAGTCTGGTAAACAAACACAATGTTCGAATTTGGGGTGTACAGAACCCACATGCTGCCATTGAACATGTACGAGATTCGCCTAAAATCAATTAGTTCTGTGCGATAGCCCGATCATCTGTTTACGGTTCATTCTTCTTTGATGAAAACACGGTTAACGGTCAGCAGTATCTCGCTATGTTACATAACGGGTTGTTTCCGAGGCTGCACGAAGACAACTCCATTTTTCAACAAGATGGAGCACCCCCTCACTGGAGTCGCCAAGTGCGTGAACATCTGAATGAAACTCTACCGAACCGTTGGATTGGTCGTCAAGGACCTGACGACTTAGCATATCTCAGCTGGGCTCCTCCACAGTCACCGGATTTGACACCCTGTGACTTCTTCCTTTGGGGTTTCGTTAAAGACAACGTTTATGTACCACTACTCCCACAGAACCTGGAAGAGTTGAAGAACCGGATCTGTACTGCCATAGCATCAGTTACGAAGGGCATGCTTGCCCGAGTATGGGAGGAATTTGAGTGTCGATGTGATATTGTCCGTGTCGCTGATGGAGGACATATTGACCTGTAATCTGAACTTGAGAGGTTCGTAAATATGTGTGTAAAGTTTCATATTCGTATGTCTTAAAGTTTAATAAATATATGCATTCAAAATATGTATATTCTTTTTGAAACACCCTGTATAATACCGCTAAATCAAGCAAACTTTACAAGCAGAAATAGGAATACAATGTAAATCCAAGCTAGATAACCCTTACTTTCAATTTTAATATTTTTTTAGGTAAAGGAAATTAAATAAATATTTGTTTTTTTTATTGTAATATTGCCAAATCGTCTTTTGTATTCAAACTACAAGAAATTATTTAATTTACAGTATATACTTTTTTGTAGGGATTACCGATCTAGTAAACGTGTAGCGATGTCTAACGACTTCGAAGTCAAAACAAAGCTTAAATCCATAGTAAAAGTTTGGCAATATTAAAATTTTTTTGACTAAAATCAAAAAGATATGTATAATCGCTGTTTATCTATTTTAAATGATGTATACTTAATTTCACTTACGTCATAAATGATAATTGTATTGAAGTTAAAATGACCGACATCTATAATTATTCAAGGATCTATTAACATGTAGTAGAAAATATGCGTAAATATAGAATGTCTACAAAACGAAGGTGTAAAATTAATTGACAAAACACTTTCTTAACTTAATTATTGGAAAAACATATCTCAAATGATTTGTTACACACCAACAATTTAAGTACATTAAGATAATAGTTGTTATTTGCAACTTATCTAGGTAAGCAGACCTAACTTAATGTTAAAAATAATATATTAAAATACAAGTTTCATAAAACATTATTTTAGCACACAAATTCAAGTTTTTCTTTACTTTCTAAAGATTTAGTGGATAAAATGTCTTATAAAATAAGTATTTTTTCTACTTTAGATCCTTTTAGCATTCATTTTTAGTTTTAGTTTTATTTTTATATGTTCGTAGTATAATAGTATGTAGTAGTTCAAAATATTTACACTTTACAATTTGACATTTTGACATTGAAAATGAATGGCGTAGAAACATATATACGTTGCACTCCACCTGAGTTATATACGACGGAAATTAGAAAAAAATCTACCCAGCTACGATAGAAATATCTAGCTTGTGAGTTGCATAGTAACGTTCAATAATGATAACATTTTTCTACTTATGTGACAAATTTTACATCGATTCATTCATTATTTTGTACTTCATAAAATATTTTGCAGAAAAAAGGAAGCTCGTAAATCATCAAATTATTAACAAAAGAAGAGAATTCACCTAAAACTATTCACCACCGAATTATGCAGTGTATGAGGATGAGCGTCGTCATATTTTGACTTGTGAATTGTTGGTAAAAACAGTTTTGTTGGGGTCGTGAATCCATTTATTACAAGAACAGCAATTATCTAAAGTAATACGTTAACACAATCACGTACCCTAATCAGCAGAAACGTTCAGATTTGAGTCATAAAAAATGTCAATATCCAATTTCACAAGGCAATAAAAAGCAACTCACCCTCCGCAAGTGCAACTACTTTGAGCTGGGCTATCTACAATGTAGGTATATTAGTCCGTGTTTGCCTTCGCCCGGCTTATTTTTATTTAGAAATTTGAAAAAGCACCTCAGGGGACATCATTTTGTAGACAATGCATAAAAGAGGATGTTAGGAGAAATTACATGAAAAAATAAAATTATCATTACAAAATTCGTACGTCTTTAGTTTTATTATTTGGTAGAAAACTTTTCTAGTTCCCCTTGTACGTTATTTGATACTGTTTTGTATTTCATAATTACTTAATTGCCAATGCAAAACAAACAGAAATATAGCATATTAAAGAATGAATGTGATAAGATAGGTCTTATCGCACGAGTCCAGACCCTAAGAATGAAAGGCAAATGTCTTATGACTTACCATATGACCAGAATTACACACTTTATCCGGAATGCAGAGATGTCTTGTAGGAACAGCCGCCCGGTGCAAATAGCAACATTGAGAGTAGTTAGGGCCGAGCTATAATATTATGTGGATGTAAGTTTCGCAGATCGATAACTGTTACGCCGTAAATATAATGGTTATTAAAGATCTATTATGACTCATAATGCAGAGATGTATTGTGAGACAGCCGGGCGAATTCAATAACAGTCATGAACGACAATCTGACTCCATGTATTTAACAGTGCAGACGACAGTATTACGCAGTGTGACAATTTCGAACGAATGACATGGTAGAAAGCGCCCATTGACCAACGAAGTAAATAAGCTTATCGCTAAATATCCTGAACAGTGATAAAATATTGTGTAGCGTGCAAGGAAACGCCTAATTACTGGAAGGCATATTAAAAGTAAAAGAATGGACGTGCTATCACATGTTGAATTTAAGTTTGATCTAACGTACACGTCACTTGCTTGCAATTTACCACTTAATTTATTCAACTATTCACAATTCTGAAATAAATATAATGCTAGTTTCAAATTACCAAGTCAGTGAGGGTTGCAGAGAATTGTACCAACTGTACACAAAGAATAAAGACAAAATGAAGTCTGAGTTAACAAATAAAAAAGGTGTGGTTATGCGTGGACAAGGCAACAGATGCAAAAGACATTCTATTATTATTCAAAGGTAGATGCATTAATTGCAAACACAAAGGCAGTCTACACACACTCTGGTAACTTTGTTGCCAACATGCGAGATAGACATATTCTCATTCTGTCGTTCAAATAGTCTCCCAAAATTTTCAAGATAATCACTTATAAACTATTCAGAAAAATTACTCAACAGTTATTGGAGCCATGCAGAATTTATAAAATTCTTGGACGTCGTTAGAGGACTCCCTGCAAATAGTGGATGATGTCGCTCATTGTTATCGTTATGCAAAAAATATCGTGTTGTGGCAAAATTAGAGTGTGTTAAAGAAATATTGAGATTTTAGCACTTTGAGACAGATATGTAATAGTGCGTGTTCAGACACATCAAATAATTTCAACATATCATCATTAGATGTGGAACGGTCGTCTACCAATGCAAATGTCGAATGTATACTTACTTGTAACAGTTATCGGTCTGTGAAAAGTATATCCACATAACATTATAGCTCGGGGCTAACTACTTTCACTGTTGCTATTCGCATCGAACAGCTGTCTCTAGAATACATCCCTGCATTCCGGACGAAGTGCGCAACTGTATTCGTGACGCAAGTTTTTTATTTTATTTTTTGTTAACTTGTCTCTTTTAGAAATTTTTATAGTAATTGACAATATACGATAGTATTTGTCAGTCAACTTAAAATTTGAATTTGACAATAATCAGTTTTATGTTATATATTTTATACTTAATGTAAAATCAATGTTGTTGTATTCCACCTAATTTAGAAAAATTGTTGAAAAAACCGTAAATAATTAAATCCTGCAACAATTATGAAAACGAATTTATGAAATTTGAAAAATTGTAAAAAGAAAATAAATAGGTTGTACAATAATTTGGTACGTAGAATTCCGCGGTCGTGGTCCATGCTATCTGCTTCTGGGTTTCCGGGCTGGAACCGCGTCACTAGTATATCTGCTCAAACTGAAACAGTTTCAGTGCAGTAGTTCAGCCCTGAAGATGTCCCATACAGATGGATACAAAACGTCGGCAGATATACTAGTGACGCGGTTCCAGCCCGGAAACCCAGAAGCAGGTAGGTTGTACAATATTTTAAATATTAACCATTTAGATCACGAAGAATTTATTCTATGGTATACCATTTGTGGTTATTTGATATTTAGTTGACTACATTTGCATTTTACGTTTCATTCTTTATGTACGCTACTTTGAATTCCTTAAAAAAATGATTTACGATTTTCATTGCTGAACAATTTTCGAGATCAAACAAAAGTACTTGAAATCTAAACCTCTAATACGGTAAACGCAAAATATATTAACTAAATCAATTATTGTTTCATTTAAGCTCGAGTAATTGATTACCACACCGTTTTTCTTAGTTATTACAGGAAATTTTTCGGTAATATCTATTTTAAAATTCTTTAAAAGTGTCATATGGTATTGGTCTATCACTGCTTCTTCTTTATTAAGGCAGTCAATGTAGAGAATTTCCTTTGTATTTCAAACAAATCACGTCATTGTATATGCAACCCATGAGACAAGTTTGATTTTCTTCACTATTTTGGTTAATCTTTTATTTCTGAGCTGTCAGAATTAATCTAAATTCAATTTATGATCTGTCTCTGATTACTTTACTGTCAATCACCCTTACGTTTTTTCGTTTATGTTGAGTGCGAATACTAACATACAAAGAGCACTAGGAAAGTTTTGCAATATGGCGCAACAATGAATCGAAGGAAGCTGGTTGCTGCTGCATGTTGAGACATGTTCATACGTGCATAGTAGCCGCCGCGCCATGTTGATGGGCTCAGTTATTCATTAGCAGTGAGAGCGTAAACTGCTTGCGATGACATCGTGGTCACGAAATGAGATAAGGGCAGTTTTGCGTTATAATTTCGGGCGTGGTTTAAACATAGACCAATGCTTCGAAGAAATGACTCTTGCACTAGGTGATGTTTGTCCACATCGCACAACGCTATTCGGGTGGTATAGAGAATTCCAAAGGGGAAATTTAACTGTGGAGGATGCTGAGAGGCCGGGAAGGTCACGAATGTCAGTTACGGAGGAAAACGTTACTACTGTGAGGAAAATGCTTGGCGAGGACAAGCGAGTGACCTATCAACAGGCAGAGCGTACTTCAGGCCTAAATGCACCAGCAATTCGTTCGATTCTGCTTGATCATTTGCACGTGAAGAAACTTTGTTCTCTCTGGGTGGCGCATCGACTGACTGAAGAGCAGATGACACGACGTGTGACTTGGTGCCAGGAGATGCTAAAAAAGTTTAATAAGGGACAATCTCGGTATGTGAACAGCATCGTGACAGGTGATGAGACTTGGCTGTACTATTACGATGTGCCGACCGAAGCTCAAAACAAAGTTTGGGTCTTTGATGATGAGGACACACCCGTAGTTGTCAGAAAATCCTGATCTGTAAACAAGAAAATGACACCTGGTTCCTCCATCACGATAATGCTCCAGCTCACCGCGCCAAAGCCTGCACCGAATATTTGATCACGACAGGATTGAAACTTCTCCAGCGCCCTCCCTGCAATCCAGATCTTGCTCCCTGCGACTTTGCACTGTTCCCGCATGTGAAAATGAAGCTAAAAGGGAGTCGGAAGATTGGTTTCGGAGGATGGAGAGGTGTATCGAACGTAGAGAAAATTACTTTGAAAAAATTAAATAAACAAAGTTGTATTGCCAAACTTTCCTAGTACCCTTTGTATTACCAAACTACGTAAATGGATATCAGACAATAATAACACCTAACTACAATTGTTTCATTGGCCCCTTTAGTGGTAATTAACATAAAAAATCTAGTCATAAAAAAATCTGCAGTCTTCGTTAAAATAAAACTTGCAAAACATTAAGGTTAAACGGATGTTTTTACACCATTTTATATTGAAAATTTCAATTCTTTCAAACCGCTTTGCACGCTATGATTATTTTATGTACAGCATAAAGTCAAGATTATTCGCAACTTCCCCTCAATAAATGCAATGAACTCTATCTTATTTACATAAGTATGTATACAAGAGGATAAATTGAGATGTTTCTAGAACCAACCAAAAGATAGCGCTATGTATGTATACTGATCGATTGTGTTGAAAGTTCTATTATTCGTACAACTGCCTTCACACACGCAATTACTATCGATCCAAGTAGGTAAACAATTATCTTAATCATGAATAAAAACGAGTTCCATACAGTGACAAGACACTTCTTTCTTCTTTCTTCTTCGCTGAATTTAAACGCAGTAGAACAAGTATACAAAATACACCACGTTCTGACAAAACAAAAACAACTACCGATGAAGAAACAGTTGAAGAAGTCTATGAAGTGATGATGATTGATCGCCGAGTAAATAGGCATTTCATCTTACACCAGCATTTGGACATAAAAAAGCCCAATACTAAATGATAATCCAGCGAGAGAGAATGACCATTCCAAGACGATCCTGTCGGAAAAGTGATGACTACTGTCTTTAAGATTTCTGAGGAATAATTTTTATTGATTACTTGCGTCGTTATTAAATATATTCAACGAAGAAATCAAAGCTAAAAGATCTTATTTAGAAAACACAAAAGTCTTGTACCGCAAGTCGGCAATTGCAATAGCTGTACGAATTACGATTTCAGTTAATTGAACATACACATTTACTGTATTCATCAGACTTGACTCTAACAGATTCGTTTCTGTTCCAAAATTTAAAGAAATGGCTGGCTGGAAAGGAATTCTCATAAAATACTGAAATTATTAAAGCTGAAAATAAATACTATCTGGGCTTCCGGGCTGGAATCGCGTTACTGGTATAACTGCCGACGTCCCATACGAGTAGGTACGAAACGTCGGCAGTTATACTAGTGACGCGGTTCCAGCCCGGAAGCCCAGAAGAAGATAATATGGACCAGATTACTGAAAACAGATATTTCGAAGGTGTAGATCATTCTTATTTTGTTGGATTAAAAGATTTTGAAAAACTTTGAACTAAATATGTGGAACTGAAAGGAGAGACTACATAGAAAATGAATACGATTTTCTCGAAAACGTTGTTTTTCTTCGTCTTGTTCTAGACATTTTCCCATCTGTCCTCGTATATACACGGCATTTATATGTAAAAATACGATGTATGTACATGTGTGATAGTAAGTAGTTACGAAACTGTAAGATATGAATGGAATAAAATATACTCATACTAAAAATGTTTATTCCGAAGGGGCATACCATTATACAAAGCATGTTTTAGCGATTTTGTTCACAAAATATTAACTTGATCGTGTAATATAATTATATAATTAAAAATACATACAATAATATTAAAAAACAATGAGTAAATTTGCTTATCAAATTAATCTGTTTGCCAGAAAATATATATCACTTAAATCTCATAATTTCGATAACAGCATTAAGAAATGAATAAATAATAATAAATAAAATTCATTACTATTGAAAATTAAATTGCATATCGTTCACTGCGAAGTTAATTTCTCTTAAATTATTTAAAAAATGTCTACATATCATACGTACTATTATTATATTTTAACTTTACAATATCTATCACTAACTACTACAGTACGGACTTTCATCTCTATAAAAAACATCTTGAGAATGTGAGTTTAATATTTGAAATATATCCAATCTACACTGAAATAACGGCATAAAAAATTACATATCTTGCTTAAAATTAAGGTTTTATACATATTTCGTGCGTAAAGGTGAATATTGTTTGCTCCTAGGGCATAGTAAATTATATTCTTGCCACATTATAAGCGGAGGCAAAGAAAGAAATACATATTCGATAGCTGTTTAATTGCCCAAGTATAATGACTGAAAAATTCACAAAATTCGTCGGAATATAAATTTAACAACTGTTTAATTATCGAAATACGATGGCTGTATATAAATAAATACATATTTTACAAGAGATAGATTCTGGGAAATATTGCATTTAATAAATTTATGCGTAAAAGTCCATTATATGCGATACTTACAATAAATCGCAATTTGACAAATTTCGAAAATTTTTGATCAAATTAAGTTTTGTTATTGCTATTCGAATGTGACTAGATAAACGACGATAAAAGTAGATATGCCAAAAGTGAATTAAAGTGGATTAATTATCAAAAGTTCACACAAGATAGAAGAGAAGTGTTTTGCAAAACCTGTGAAAGAGTGGTAAATTTTTATTGCAACGCAATATTTAAAATTTCAAATAATTTTATGTTAAAGTTAGAGCCGTTGTATATTGTTTAATTACATTCGAAAATGACATTAACTTAGATTAAGTTATTTATGTTTTAATGTATCCTTCGATAAAAAACACAAATAACCCAGTACATCGTCACTGCAAGACGAAAAAGTATGCGATATAATAAAGAAAACCATGATATTACAGACGTCTTTGAATTTGATTAAGAGTGTTTTAAGCTACTATTTTGCGAACCATTAATAAGTGCAAATACTAGCATTTTATATCATATTGGTCTTGAGCCAATGAGAAAAATTTGCTATCTAACTATTTAAACGACAGAAAGTGTGTTGTGGTTCGCCAAAAGTCAAATGTTATTCCCATTGCAGCGGGTGTACCTGTCTTGGGTCCAATTTTATACTTTTACCTTTATCACATATTTAAATTTTAATAAATGCTACTTTTACGCAGACGATACGCAACTTTTTATTACTCTTTTTTTACCAGACCAGGTGGAGATTTGCCACAAACTAACAAAGATATACGACGGCTTGTAGATATTTCAAGGCGTTCATTTTGTCTAAATAAGCAAAACAGATATATTATTTGATATCCAGCGCTCTTTTCCGAATTGAAAATCATAAATAATAATCGAATACTTTTAAACAAAAAATGAAACAGCAATTTTGTGAAATTCTCGTTTTATCCAGTCTTAACGATTGTAATTCTTTGTATAATGCACGTATCACATAAATTAACAATATCATAAAACTCAAAACAAACGGACACACATAAAAGCCAGTTAAGTTAGATGATAAGATTACATATTAGTCATCTGTTGTGTGAACCAAATTATTATTCTTATGTTTCTCCCTTTATTAGAGTAAATTAGATTAAGGATAGGGTTAAGTAGAGGAACTGAAAATTGTAGCAATCTCCATTTCGCCTCATTTTGAATTAGATTTGCACGAACAAATATGTAATATAAAATCTTTTAAGTTAAAATAAAACATTGTTATTATTACCATTATTATTATTATTATATATTCTTGAGATTTTCTAGGAACGTTTTACAACAAAAAGGTAGTCCATGAAAGTACATTAAGAAAAGGTTTATATATTTGTTTTACAATAATTACAGAGATAAATAGCCACATTAAAAATCATTTCTCTACATTATCGTGGATGAAACAACTGATGTTAAAGGGCCGTGTATTGCCAATTTATTAGTTAGTGTTCTAAATGATATTGTTCCAAAATCTTGCTCGCTTTATTAATGAAAGCTAAATGACTTTTTTTACTCCAGATACACTGCCAACTGCCAAATTTCTTCTCTTCGTCACTGACTGAGCAACATACATAACCAAGTCAGGGGCAAATTTATAATTATTATTATTGTATTGCTTACCACATTAATTCTTTAATTGGGGTGCGTTGGTAGATGCAGCCATATTTTATGCGAATAATTATTCTCATACAAAAAGTATTGATTAGATTTTGCAGATTTTGCTGTATCAAAAGTAAAAGAATCCGAAAGTTATTTTAACATACATATGTAAAGTTATTGAGCAACTGACATAGACATATTAAACCTCATTTTCTAAGTGACTTGTTTAATTAAAAAATTAGGCTGATCGAGTGCATTTATTCGAATCAATTTTCATTACAGGCATTCAAAAAAGTCATTCAAAAATATTCCAGATGAAAATTACAAAACTATATTAGATAAATTTAACAGTGTAATGATAAAAAAATGACGGACGTCAAACTGCAACCTGCCATAGCAAAAATGTTATTATTAAATGGGACTAATGCTATAGATTTAAATCCCGAAGATATTGCTGTATTAAGATACACACCAACCACGTCAGTCGATGTTGAAAGAACATTTTCGACGTATAGAATTATCTGATAGAAGACAAAAATTTACTGTTCAAAATCTAAAAAAATATTTAATTGTTAATTGGTATAACACGCTATATATATCTGACTATAAAAATCGATGAAATTTAATGATATTTATATAGGCTGTTTTTTTAAGAGCTTGAGAACTTTAAATGATAATACAAGACAAAAATATGGTTGGAATGAAATTTCTTTTATTATAATCCAGTAGATAATTTCATGGCATTTATTTTTTAAATATGATTTCCGGCATACGTCTGCCGCAGCTACGAGTTACATAGTCCATTCGATCGGTCCAATTTTTGACTACTTTTTCCAATAAATCTGGCCGTATGGCATCAATGGTGGCATGAATATTGGCTTCCAATGCTTCAGGAGTTGCTGGTTTGTCGTTATAAACCAATGACTTAACATAACCCCATAAAAAGTAATCCAGATGCGTTAAATCGTAGGAAGAAGGGGCCAATGAACAGGACCACTTCTGGAAATAAAGTTGTCACCAAATTGATTTTGCAATAAATCGATTGTTAAGCGCGCTGTATGGCAAGTTACGCCGTCTGGTTGGAACCAAATGTCGTCGATGTTTAGCTGATTAATTTTTGGAAACAAAAATTCAGTCAGCATGACTCAATAGCACTCGCCATTCACCATAACGGCAGCTCCTTCCTCATTTCGAAAGAAATAAGGACGATGATGCGTGTAAACCGCACCAAACAGTCAATTTTAATGGATGTAATGGTGATTCGTTAACGGCTTGAGGATTGTCTTCGCTCCAAATACGGCAATTTTGCTTATTGACGTAGACATTTAACCAGAAATGAGCTTCATCACTAAATACAATTCTTTGATAAAAATGCTCATCTTCTGCCAGTTTCAAATGAGCCCAATCAGCAAAATGCGACGCAAATGATGGTCGTTTGACTTCAATTCTTGCACGAGCAGTATTTTATAACCACGTAAGCAAAGATACGTAAAATTTTCCACGTAATCGAAGGACAAAAACCAACAATTTGAGAACGATGACGAATCGACATTTCGGATTCTTCTTCAATACTTCGCGCTACAGCAGCAATATTCTCTTCGGAACGCACATTTCTTTGTCTTGTTGGTTTTGAATCGAGAAGAGTAAAATTAGTGTGAAAACGATCAATAACTGCACGAATTGCTTGCTGACTAGGCTGACTATGGATGAAGTGTTCTATGAACTTCGCGAACAGATTTATTTTTTTCAAAGTAAATTTCCAAAATTTGGAAGCGTTGTTCTGGCGTTAAACGACTCATGATGACTTGTCAAACCTTACTGAACAGAAATGTCAACACAGTTTGACATTATCAATTGTCAAACCATAGTTATCCATATTGATAGTCCTCATGCAGCTTAAATAACACCCATTATATTATTAAATTAAAATTTGTAAAGGCATATACAGTAAATTTGGTACGTAGACTTCCGCGGTCGTGGTCCATGCTATCTGCTTCTGGGTTTCCGGGCTGGAACCGCGTCACTAGTATATCTGCCGACGTTTCGTACCTATTCGTATGGGACATCTTCAGGGCTGAACTACTGCACTGAAACAGTGAACACTGAAACAGTTTCAGTGCAGTAGTTCAGCCCTGAAGATGTCCCATACAAATGGGTACGAAACGTCGTCAGATATACTAGTGACGCGGTTCCAGCCCGGAAACCCAGAAGCAGATAGCATATACAGTAGTGTGCATAAACAAACGACCACTTGCAAAAAACTCAATTCTTTACAATATCGTATTCATATTACTTTATTGTACTTTTGCTCTCGTTACAAAGTTCTTGAAATTGAAAAAGTATCATTAAATGAAAGAGAAAGCAGTTACTGCGAAAATATTTTTAGTTAATCATGCTCAACTAATCTGTCCCTTACCGATACTTGCTTAAAAACAGTTTGTGGGCAACGTGGGTTAGTATATCATTAGATTTCGAAGCATTTAATTAAATTATTTTGTTTTTAATCATGAATACCTTGTTCACTTAGTACAAGTGCCTATGAATATTTTTCTATGATAATACTGTAAAGGACTACTGTAAGTAACAATACATTTTATTCTATCAGTCTTATTCTGATAGATTAATTTCTCAAAAAGAAATCGGCACCGAATAGTTTGGTGGCTAATAAAAAAGGACGGAAAGGCCAAGAAAAATAAAAGAAGGTTATCGATTGACATTTTTGCGAATAGAATGAATTAATTTGAACATTGGACGAGTGGCGACGCCGACTTTGGACAGATGAGTCCAAATTTGAAATGTTCGGATCCAAAAGAAGACAGTATATTTGCAGGAGAGTTAGAGTAACGTATAGCTCATTTATACAGTCAATATAATACATGGAAATGGATCGGCTTGCCTATCTGCGCAAGAGTTTGCCCATCAAATAAAATTACTGGAAAATTAATATAGCGAAATATTTAAAAATTTTGCAGCAGGAATATAATTAATTGAAAATAATTATATTTTCCATCACAATAACGATCCGTAGCATGCTACTAGAAGCGTTAAAAATTATTGAAATGAAATGGAGCAGTAAGTAGTTGCACAAACATTAGTCCGACATTTCTGACAAAACTATTCCATACTACTGGTATTATTGTCTTTATTATTACTTTTCAGTTATATGCAATTATTTTTGTTATATTATTAATATTTAAAAAACTTACTTTGTAAAGGAAAGTTTCTTTTAGTTATTTTTTTCGAAAATGATGCAGAACCATAAATAAATTTTCTATAGTGATCATTTACGTATGTACACTACTGTGTGCATTATTTATAGTTCTTACTAGCTCCTCTTTCTGGATTTTCAACTACATTAAAATTTATTTTATGGCTTAAATTGGTTCGAAACGCATAATGTGTCAATTTTGGTTTAAGGAACAGAAAAAAAACACATAAGGCATATCTCGCGAGCGAAGTACTAATCGATGACATTCGTTGAATTTTTTAACAAAAATTCGCATAAAAGGATCGATGGATGTGCAGAACGACGCATTATCGTGGTGTAAAGTTCAAGAATTTTTCTTCCACAAATATGTTATTTTCTGACAAATATTCTCTACTAAACCTATCGTAACGCCCAAATAATATTATTTGCTGATTATTAACCTCTTCAGAAAAAATTCCCTGCGAACACCATAATGTTAGTCTGAAAAAAAACAGCCACTCTTTAATTTACAAACAAGTTTAGAGTGACGTTTCTGTTATCCAAGCGCCATTCCGAAACTTATCGATTGGGTTACATGTCAAACTCATAAACCCACATCTCAGCAACCATACGATGCATTTTAATAATGTAGGGTTCCGCATTGATTTGTCCAAGCGCGCCTTCAGAAACTTATTTACAAGGGGTATTAAGAAAGTTTTGCAATACAGCTTTGTTTATTTAATTTTTTCAAAGTAATTTTCTCTATACTCAATACACCTCTCCATCCTCCGAAACCAATCTTTAAACCAGTTCTGTCAAGTTTCACGAGGGAGTAGAACATACCTGTTATTCCAAGTCCGCAGAAGGTCCTCATCACAAGAAAACCGCCTCCCTTTCAGCTTCATTTTCACATACAGGAACAGTACAAAGTCGCAGAGAGCAAGATCTCGACTGCAGCGGGGGAGGGAACTGCTCGAGAAGTTTCGATCCTGTCGTGATCAAATATTCGGTGCAGGCTTTGGCGCGGTGAGCTGAAGCATTATCGTGATGGAGGAACCAGGTGTCCATTCTTGACTTTGGCCGTAAGTTCTTCATAGATCCAATGACTTTAGGCAGGCACTGTTCAATATATCACTTAGCTGTGACGAACGACGCGTTCCACAATTCCACTCGATTTGAAAAATACAGCTATCATTTTCTTCTTGACAGATCGGGATTTTCTGACAACTACGGGTGCGTCATCATCATAAAAGACCCAAACTTTGTTTTGAGTTTTGGTCGGCACATCGTAATAGTACAGCCCAGTCTCGTCACTAGTCACGATGTTGTTCACATACCGATATTGTCCCTTATTAAACTTTTTTGGCATCGCCCGGCACCAAGTCACACGTCGTGTCATCTGCTCTTCAGTCAGCCGATGCAGCACCCCAACACAACAAGAACAAAGTTTCTTCACGTGCAAATGATCATGCAGAATCGAACGAATTGCTGGTGCATTTAGGCCTGAAGTATCCTCTATCTGTTAGTAGGTCACTCGTCTGTCCTCGCCAAGCATTTTCCTCACAGTAGTATCGTTTTCCTCCGTAATTGACGTTCGTGGCCTTCCCGGCCTCTCAGCATCCTCCACAGTTAAATTTTCCCTTTGGAATTCTCTATACCACCTGAGTATCGTTGTGGGATGTGGACAAACATCACCTAGTGCAAGAGTAATTTCTTCCAAACACTGGTCTATGTTTAAACTACACACGAAATTATAACGCAAAACAGCCCTTATCTCATTTCGTGACCACGATGCCATCGCAAGCACTTTACGCTCTCACTGCTAATGAATAACTGAGCCCATCGACATGGCACAGCGGCGACTATGCACGTATGAACATGTCTCAACATGCAGCAACAAGCAGCTTCCTACGATTCATTGTTGCGTTATATTGCAAAACTTTCCTAGTACCTTTCGTATATTGGTATTATTCTATAGCTGATTAGTTTAGAATTTACGTTTATATATATTGTGAAATAGCGTAGATAAATTTACGATACATATACATTTATGGATCTAGTCTAACAAACATTATTTAAAATCCGTTAAAAATACATAATTTATTTTAATGATACTAAAAAATCTGTAGAAGCACAGATTAATATACAAGATAAATATTTTGAAAAATTCGTGACCTCTATCAGCTTTATTATTATATGTTATTAATGTTTCTAATTAATTTATGAAAAACAGAATTCCTTCGAGAGTGTCGGAACATACATATTGCAGCTAAGTATCTATCATCGATTGGGAGGCATGATGATTATTCACTATTTTTCTGTATCGTAATGATATGATAGACGCTATCAAGGAATCATTCATTAATAACACAGAATCTGCCTGATGATTGGTCAATCCATGAAACATATGTAGTAGATAGGGTGTTATTAATAATAGAATGATTCCTTTTAACATTCTTTTAATTGGCAAATAGCCGTGATGCATTGCCATCTGTCTATACGCTCTGGAAACTTAGTTCCCGACATTGCGAGACAGATGCATTCTCGCTTGTTCGTTCAATTCATTGGACGTGAGAGGGAGGCATGATGATTATTCACTATTTTTCTGTATCGTAATGATATGATAGACGCTATCAAGGAATCGTTCATTAATAACACAGAATCTGCCTGATGATTGGTCAATCCATGAAACATATGTAGTAGATAGGGTGTTATTAATAATAGAATGATTCCTTTTAACATTCATATATATATATATAATATAATAATGTTTTGCTTTTACTAGCAAATGTTGTTTTTTTATACCTGACATCTTTACATATATATTTTTTTGTGTTTCTCCTCTTAACGGGAGTTTGATTTAATATTACTTTTGAATAAATTCTGAACTGGTATATACAGGGTGTTTCTTTTGTATCAATAATAATAATAATAGCTTTATTGTAATTCGTCGAAAAGAAAGAAATACAAACGTCATGACATAGATATGTTACATATGTAATTTAAAAAAAAAAAAAAAAGAAGGAGTAAATAAAATGTATTATATCTTAAATAAATCTATGATTTATATATTCAGATATGCTATATGGTTCCAGCTCAATTAAGAGATCACGAACTCTCGATTTAAATACTGAAAATACCCTAACCTCTCTGAACGATTCGGGTAAGTGATTAAAAAATTTAATGGCAGAGTAGTGGAGTCCACTCTCCACCAAGGCAAGGCGGTGTTTAGGATAGTAGTAATCATTTTTGTGTCTTGTGGAGTAATCGTGAGTAGCGATATGCTCCTCAAACAAATGTTCATGCTTGTAAGCAAAAAGCAGGACCTCAAAAATATATATCCCAAAAACAGTTAGGAGAAAATGTTCTCTGAACACGCCCCTGCACGACCGCTCAAAATTTATGTTGTGCATTATTCTGAGAATTCTTTTCTGAATTATAAATACGGGATCCAATTCACTGCTACTACCCCAAACCGCAATGCCATACCATACCCTGGAGTAAAAGCATCGAAAATATATCATTCGTAGCGCCTGATCGCTAACGAGTTTCCTCAAGAGACGAATCCCAAAGCACACATTTGCAAGGACTTTACATAAAACATTGATATGATCCTTCCACTTTAGGAACTGATCTACCGTAACTCCCAATAAGCGAACACTATTTTGTACAGGATACAAGGAATGGCCAAGCTCCACACTGTTAGGAAAATCAGTAAAATTGTTGCATCTAAACAGAATTATGTTTGTCTTCGAGTTGTTAATATTCAGGTTATTACATGACAGCCAGTTTTGTACTGTACCCAGTACAGATTCAGTGCTGTGACCTGATTTAAAGAATTGCCGGTGACTAAAAGCGTGGTATCATCGGCATAATTGATTGTAAGGCATTGATTATTAGGTCTGTGTTCCAGGTAGTGGATGTCATTGAAATATAAGAGAAACAAGATGGGCCCAAGGATACTACCTTGTGGAACACCCCGAGAGAACATTATCTCATCTGAATAAACATTACCACCTTTGATATTTAAGCACACCGATTGTGATCTGTTACTAATGTAAGATTTGAACCAAGAGAGAGCAGTGCCTCTTATACCGTAGCGTTCGAGTTTGCTTAAAAGAAGTTTATGATCCAAAGTGTCAAAAGCTTTGGACAAATCTAACAAGCAACCACATGGTAATCTTTTGTCATCCAAAGCATTGAGAACTTCGTCAGTGAAATCATATAGAGCGGTTTCAATACTCTTACCCTTGGCAAACCCATGTTGATTTTTATTAATTAAGCCATGCTTTGATAAGAAATGTGTTAATCTGGAGTACGCTGCTTTCTCGAATAATTTTGAAAAACCGGTCAACAGGCTGTAATTTTCTAGATTATTAGGATCACCTTTCTTGAACAACGGAACAACCAAAGCATGTTTGAGGTAGTCCGGAAAAATGCCTGTAGCAAAGGAGTGATTAATTATGTGGGTCAGGGGTCTTAAGTAGCTAGCCGAGCAACTTTTTAGAAAACTAATAGATATACCATCTCGACCAGAAGATTTGGAGTTGCTCAATGAGTTTATGAAGGAAGAGAGTTCTCTTTCACATATTGGGAAAAAATAAAATGAATAAGAATTATTAGGAATGCGGTCAATAAATTTGTATATCTGATTTGATGAAGAAGAGTTCTAAAGGAATATTTCGTTAAAATCACAAGCAAGACGCCTGGGATCGTCGGCCTGAGGAAGGACGTGTTTAACGTTTTTACCCGAATGAGAATTAATAATACGCCACATAGTTTTATTTTTGTTTGTGGAATTAAGTAATTGTTGATCATAAAAATTTCTTCTATCCTGATTTACGGCGTTTTCATATTGACTTTTGTAAAATGTAAATGTCTTTTTATAATCGTCATTAAAATTACACATAACACGCAATGCAGAGACATCATCTCTTAATTGAGTGACTTTTTTGGATGGTTTAAAAGAATATTGTTTATTATACACTTTTTTTAAAGGAAAATAAGAATTAAAATAACTCAAAAATACATTCAAGAAGTTCAAAAATTTTAAATTTGTATCGTAGGCATCACAGTAAACATTGTTCCAATCTACACCACACATGTCATCCACAAAATTATTTATAATGGAGCGTGTGATTACGCGAGCCAATTTATAGTGTTGCTGTTTCTGGCTTGCAGATGCAGATTTGCAGTAGATCACCTGAGCTCTATGATCCGAGAAACCAGTATCAATAGTGACAGTTTGACACACACGAAGAGTATCCTTTCCGAATTCCCTCATCAGTAAAATGTTGTCCAAACATGTTTCCGCGGTTTTAGAGATTCTGGTCGGTTCATTTATAAGAATCATCACTCCGAAAGATTCGAGAATATTACGAAAATATCTACTCTTAGCATTACTGCTTATTAGATCAACATTGAAATCACCAGCGATAATACATATAACATTTAGGGAATGAATGGCACTTAATAACATGTCGATTTTTATGCAAAAATCAGTAAAGGAACCTGTAGGGCATCTATAAATACATATTAGTAAAATTTCGTTTTTCTCATATGTGACAGAAGCGCCACAACATTCAAAGTCATACTCAATAGCCATGTCATCTACAAAAGGAGTTCTTACAGCAGTAAGTGTATCTGACGTGTAAATAGCAGAACCGCCATGTATACCGTAAACTCTACAATAGGACGATGCCAGGGAGCAACCCTGTAGTTTTATAAATTCTAATTTATCGGCAGATAGCCAGTGTTCGGTGATAAATATTATTTTAATGCCACGAATTAAGTCCAATTCGACCTGAAGACCCTCAAGTGATGTTGTTAGGCACTGTACGTTTTGATGGTATAACGTGAGAGTAGTTTTGTGCTTGATACCTGCGTTGATTCTATCTGAAGCTTCATCTTGCAATACACTTAAGGCATTTCCGCCTGCTTCAAATTTTGATGTCTCAGTCTTTCTATTAAAAAAGAATATTTTTGAATTTTTATATTTTTGGGCCAAACCGATGATTTAATAAAGTCTTCCTCGTGTCTGTTTTCTATACCTATTTTAAAAGCTTTTGCTGTAGTAGATCTTATTTTTAATTCCTCGATCTCCACCGCACTGTCCTTACAAATATTTTTCACAACATAATTCCTCACGGAATCGACCGTACATACCGGATTTACTCCACCCATGAAGTACCAATTCATGCGGGGAGCCGCTACAAATGTACTATCTGCACTCTCACTTCCCGTTCCAATAACAGTGGGACGTTTTTTGTTCCTTCTAATTAAGTTCCACTCATCGTTACGATTTGTGAGGGCACTTGCTTGTTCATACTTTTTATCTTCGTTTTTTTGAATCTTTGGATTGTCTTTCTTTACAGCTCCTGTTCTCTTTAAAATAGTCGAGTATTTGCTGGCAATTTTTTCTTCCATATTCATGATTTCGTTATTTCTTTTCATGTTTTTATTGTTGTTTTGATTATTTATGTCCTGTTGAGTTTTTACTTCTTCATCCTTTTTCTGGTCCGTAGTACCATCTCTATCTTGAGAGCGGAAGTATTCTGAATTTTGTTTAGTTTCTGTAAGAATCCTTTTTAATTTATTAACTTCTTCCGACAGAACCCTGTTTTGTCTAGATAAATTGTTAATTTCCATTTTTAAAGGATTTACTATTGCATCCGTTAATGATTGCAATGCTTCATTTATTTTAGTACTTATAAAAATATTTATTTTATTTATTTTATTTACCTTATCTTGATCGAGAAAATCGACCTTTGATGTTTCTTCGTTTTTCTCATTAACTTCTTCTTTTGAGGTTAGATCCTGTACACAATCACTACAGGCCCAGTTCTTGATTTTTCCAGTCTCTCTTAGTTGGATAAAAGATTCCACAGAGACACCACAACACCTCAGATGAAAATTCTTGCCACACTTCTGCCGGCACACTATATATTCATCGTATCTTTCGATTTTCTTTTCACAGGAATCACACTTGATCGCCATGATGAAAAATATCATATCTACCAAGACTGTGGGGATTCTGAGGCAACTCACAGGTTAATAGAGCTACGGCCTGTTGAGAACATAACGTTCAATTACACCTGCCATATTTTTTGCTCTTGGCACCCTTTTAATATTAAAACAAAAACTATCTCCGAGCTTGCGAACCACGACCTCCGCGACAGCTAGCTGGCATCGTTCTGTTGCTGCCCAGAGAAACCATAGCTCCCTCGACCGGTCGTTCGCGATCTGCAGCATTTTGCCATTGTACTACCAGTACCTAGCATATTACAAAAGTGGGATGGAATATTTTCGACCTGACACATAGATGGCAATGAGAGTGTCGAATAAACCTACTCACTTTTTGAGGCTACAAGCTTCACTTATGTACGTTCAAAAAGTTTTCATCTGAGTAAACAATTTTTATACATTTGTTCGAATAGAAAAAAATTAAATATCGAGCAGTAATTAAATACGTAATTCATTTTGAAATATTTAATTAACACTAACTGAAAGAAAAACAGACGAATTTGACACTTGGCAATAATTATCCTTGCTCTCAATAAAAAGTGAACAGCAGAAGTTAAACGCGATAGTATATTCACTTAATGAGTATCATGGGAGGTTAAAATCGTATACGTCTGACAATATAAGTGAAAGTTCCCAATACATTATCGAATTATCAACGTATCAAAGTGCGGTGGCTAATGGATATTACAAGTATCTAGAATCATTTTACATGAACATTTACATATAAAAAAGCTCACAAATAACGTAAAAAATATTTCGAAGTAATGTTTAGGACTTTCTTCAATACAATTCCTTTAAATTTTTGGATAACTGTTAAAAAGACCTAATTTCATCACTACAGACCTAAAACGAATAATAGTCTAGAGAATAAAGAAGGCAAAAACAGTTCTCTTGGCTGGGAAGGTAATGGTTACTGTTTTTTTATGAGGAGTTGTAATGCTCACCAACTATACTAAGAAAGGAAAGGAGTATTATGCAGCAATCAAACCAAAAGCATATGGCCATTTTGGCAAAGAAAAAAAATCTGTTTCATTACGACAATATAGGAAATTTCATCATTAATTAGCACTAGTAAGCATTTTTGGCCTACATTATGAACTACTTCATACCTACTCTAAATTTAGCTACTAATAACTTCTTCTTGTACCAGAATTTGAGAAAAGTGTTGGCTGGAAAAAGATTTGGCTCAAACATCGAAATAGTATATTAAACTCTTAACTATTTTGAAAATCTTTAACAATCTTACTACAAGGAACTATAAAAGAACTCGGCACCGCTGTACTAAATGAGAGGAGTTAGAAATAAAACAAGGCCCCCTTGGTCAGACCGAGAATATTTCACTCTGCCCTCGCAAGGATGCATAAATCTTTGTCCCCAATTTACAAAAAAATGGAAAAATAAGAATCAAGCTCAACATACTATAGAAAGGAAACTCCAGGCAAGTATTTAACTTGCTAGAAATGTACTCTTTGTATTTTTGTATGTTCAGAATGTAATTTAAAGTTAGTAATGGAATTTATTAGTTTATTTTTTTATATAAAATGCAAAATAAACGTTTTTGATATGGACCCAATATGGTATAGAGGGCCTGTGATAAACTTAACTTATATTTTTTAAATCAAATCACATATACCAATTTGGGGCACATGTTAGTTTTGTTTGAAACAACTTATTGTCCAAAGAAAAAAAATTATTAAACTTCCGTCTACTAGAATACAATGAAAACTACCCTGACTTAAAAGTAATTCTTTTATACTAAACGCTGGTTGGTTATCGACGTATTAATACAATATTCAAGTCAAAAAGAGACATTTGAATAAATACTAATGTTTCCTTCATTATTCTTTTATATGCTTCGGTACTGTTTTATACCTATACTATATTAATTGAAAAGTGGACAATGCGCCATTACGGCTTAAAAGCAACAACTTATAATAAATTTAAAAACAATAACAGAAGTAAAAGGGAAAACAAATTCAAAATTCACGCTAGTGAACTTTCCAAATGCACACATTTTACGATACGGTCGACAGATAGTATTTTCTGGAATTAACAAAAGACAAGTTCAGTATGAAAAGTTGAATATTCTATTTTTATTTTCCAAGAACTACAAAGGAATGATTACATGCTTCGTTATGAGCACAGAAAGGATCAATAAAAATAGTATAAACTTTGTATACAAATATAAATTCACAAGAAGTAAAATGGAGTCAATAATAATACTCAACATAGCATCTAAATAAGATAAATTGTGCAACATAGTGATTTCAAATTGTACTTTTTTAATTTCTAATAACATAAAAAAATAAAAGTGTATACATAAAGCATCAATATTTCCCTAGCATTTTGGACTTACTACTAGAATTTTCGCTGACCTCTTGTCTACGTTTCTTTTCCTTTAGGTAAGCATGTATTCCATAAATAAGAATCATCAATATTATAAACACTATTAGAAAACCAATTCTATCATCTTCGTCATACATTATGAACAAATTATCTTGCACTACTAAAACGTTTAATTACATGTTTAACAATCATATTACGAATACCTCCCATCTTATGATTATGAGGGGTCATATATGAAGATTAGATAAAGTAGAAAGACACACAACGTTAAATAAATTTGCAAATATTGTCTTTTCCGATTAACGACACTGGAATTATTACTGAGTTCCAATTCTTAATTAGTTTAGTACAACAGTAAATTTATATGAACTTTTAAAATAATAAGTTAAAAATTATTCTCATAGATCTAACATTAATAGTTTACAAACAACGTATATTTTATGATCAGGGCGATGGTTCAAAGTCGAACAATTGACATCTGCAAACATTTACATACATGTCCAGTTTGCTTAAATACAACCTTTAATTAAAAAAAGAAATATTTGTTGAAACTTTATTTTTTATTAAGAAATAATTTAGATTTACTTAAAATGTTTATTGTAACAGCAGAGTGGGAGAAAATTTATGTTGGTCCTCTTGCAATTAAAGCCACTAACTAAAAAATGGCGCTAAATTTAAAGCTTACGTTTTAAAAATTTATTTCAAATTAATTTTTACAAATACAATAAGAAATATTTGTTTCAAGATTTTTTATTCTAAAAAAAGAATGTAAAATAAGTATAGATAATTTCTACAACTTATAAATGTGAAATCATTTAATACAGTTTCTCGCTGAGAAAACCAACTTTTTTAAAATAGTAATTCTTAGTGATGCCATCTATTAAAAAAATATGCGTCGGTAAGGTAGATCTCTCACCAATGCTATGTCAAAATATGACATTTGCATCATTAGAAGCAGAGCAAAGAGCAAATATCAAGTTCTGACTTACTAAAACGTTTAATTTGATGAAACAAGGGTATAGTGATGCGTGTTCTTATATGAGTGTGTATGAGTGGTATAAAAAATTTAAAGACGGTCGTGCGAATATAAATGACGACGAATATCGTGATATAAAAAAAATCTGTGGTTACGGAAAGTAACATCGAACTCGTGGGTAAATTTATAGGATATGAGTCGAAATTCTCATTGCGATACGCAGTAATGGAATTCAATATTTCCAAAGATTCAATTCATCGCATTTTGACACAGCATTTGGGACCAGAGACCAAGCGTCAAAACTCTGAATGGAAGCATCCAAGCGAAGAAAGACCGAAAAAACGCCGATTGAAGAAGTCAAAAGACAATGTCGATTTGTTTTTATAACTCGAAAGGCATAGTGCACAAAGAGTTTGTACCAACTAGTCAAATAGTCGATGCTGTATATTATCTTGGTGTTATGAAGCGTCTTTTGGCGCGTATTTGCCGTATGCGCCCTCAATATCGTGAAAATGGTAGCTAGCGTTCTTTACATGGTAATGCACCATCTCATCGCTCAACGCTTATCACTGATTTTCTAACTACAAATGGCATTTTAACCATCACCGTGTTCACCGGATTTGGCCCGCTGTGATTTCTACCTGTTCTCCAAACTACATTTGTCGATAAAAAGAAGCGTTATGCAGACGGCGAAGTCATTAAAAAGGCGTCGACAGCGCTCTTAAAACATATCTCTAAAAATGAACTTAAAAATTCATTCGACATGTTAATTGACCGTGCAAAACGTTGTATTGAAGCCGAAGGCGATTACTTTGAATAAAATAAATGAATTTTACCAAAATAGTAAGCTTTAATTTTTATTTTTAAAAAATTCAGTTTTCTCGGCGACAGACTGTGTATTATATAATTTCGTTGAAACGAAATTACATATTTCAAAATATTTTGACCGCAATAATATGGAAATTAATAAGTCCTTTTTTAATCCGCATTTATTATATTAATTTCGTTTATTTTGCTTTAAATTCGAAAACTTTATTTCCTATACTGTTGTTACCGAGGCTACCTTCAACAATATACAACCTATATACTTAACATATTATGCCTATTGTGAAATTTCTGAAATTACTTTTCCACTCTATCTAAACATTTGATATAATAATACTTAGAGAATAATTAATATTAGTTTTATATAGTGAAAATAGTGATGGACGACATAAAGAAGGTCGATATTCAGAAATGGCATTTAAAAATGGAATCGTTAGTAAACTTCTTGAAACTAATGATCATTAACGCCTATTGGTCTATATATATATATATATATATATATATATATATATATATACACTCCGCGCAACATGAATAGGACCAACTGCATATATGACATTTGTAGTTGGTATAAACATGGTAGCGCGCTGGAATTGTTATTTTCGAAAATAAGAGTGTTGATAAAAAGATGTATGTAGGTACCAAATATAATTTTTGTAAAAGTCAGTGCAAATGTACGTTACTAATGACAATAAGTAGAGTAATTAAATGCCAGTTGAATACGACCAATCTACAAAATAAAAGATTCGTTTGCAATAACAAAATACTTTATTGTTCAATAATGAGTACTTTTGCCATTATTTCTTATAATCTCAAATAGTCGGGATGGAATGGAATTATACAGGGTTCTCAAGTAGTCAACGGGAAGTTCCGCCCAACTTCGTTTCAGCGCCTGCTCTAGTTCGTCAGCGCAACTGAATTGGGTAGCATTGGAGTACAATTTACGCGACAACCATCTCCAAACATTTTCTATGATGTTCAGGTCGGGGAAGAGCGATGGCCAATCGAGAACCTCCATGCCTTGTTCTTGAAACCAGCGTCGAACAATGCGCGCGGTGTGAATACTGGCATTATCCTGTTGGAAAATAAATGGCCCACCTGCCATAACGTTGGAAAATTTGTCTTTCACCTGTTGCAGCAGCTGGACGTACTTTTCCGAATTCTGTCTGCCCTTCACTATTACTAAATCAACAGGTCCGTTATAGGAAACAGCTCCTCATACCATGACTGAACCAACATCGGCTCGCCTTCGTGACTGAATCATTTCATCTTTACGTAAATCGTGGAAATAATAAGAAAACCCATCCGGGCCATCTAAATTAAACTTCTTCTCGTCACTGAAAATAACAGTTTACCATTCTCTTGTCCACCCCATTTTTGCTTGAGCAAACTGAAGACGTGCAGTGCGCTGAAATTCCCTTAAAGGAGGCCGTCGTTTAATTTTCAAACGTTTTAAATGCGGACAGGTCTTCAGTAACTTCTGTACAGTTCTTACCGATGCATTCGTTCCAACGTTATTCGCGATTTGTCTTGCCGTTAATGCCGAATTCGATGCTTCGCGTAATATGGCTCGACGTTCTCTCTTAGTTGTAACGGATGTTGTTCGCCCTTTAAAACGTTTTCCATAATTCTCGGGATCCCTAATAAAATTGTTCACAACCTGGTGTGATCGACTTATTTTCTTTGCAGTAGCTCTTGAGGAATACCCTTCTTGATGGAACGCTTTAATTTTTCCAATTTCTTCCATACTTAAGCACTTCTGTCGTCCCATCGTTGCACAATACCCTTAAGTATATGTGTTTGTTTATCCGGATACACGTTGTAACTCGACACTCATCCGGTAGCTTACTATTAAATACTGGTCGTATCCAACCGGCGCGGTGCATTTTATATGTATGTGGTACTTACGTCACCCAATGCATAACGTTAGGCACTATTGCACAATAATGCGTATTATTTGCCATATCATACCATTACAAACTTGCATTGTATTTTTAGTAAATGAATTGTTTTTCAAACCACCGAAAGCTTGCAACAAGTCGGGTGGTCCTATTCATGTTGCGCGGAGTGTATACATATATATATATATATATATATATATATATATGTATACATATATGTGTGTGTGTGTGTATACACGAGGATAAGTGACCACTTAAACCAGTACTGAAATGCCATTATGCCGTTTAAAAAGGGCATTGTCCTAAAGAAAAAAATAGTTCACAAAAATGTAAATAAGTTCGAAAAACTATTAGTTCTATTATATTCTCACCATAAAATATTAATCTGTTAAGCTTTTAAAGAGATTACATGGATCAACACAATTTTCAGAAATGAAAAAAAAGAAATTTCTCTAAAACAGCGAAATGTTAAAAATCCCCTGATCCGAAGATGGTGGAGAAAAATTAGTTTAATTGTAAGATATTTGAACTACATAAATCTATTTGAATGTAAATTCAAATGTTACAGTTCAGATGTTTTTGTATACACCAGTGTTACCGATAAAATATGTACATTTAAAATACGTCAAATAACTGATCTTTTAAAGTTTAGTTTAAAAAAATTAAGTTTCGTTCAGCATGTCTGCTAATAAATACAAATTAAATAATTGATATAAGGAGTTATATGCATTTGCAAAACGAAGTTAGTCCAAAGTACATTAAAATTAGAGTGATAACTGATAACAAAAACAAAAGGTACAGCAAATATTTGTTTGTTTAAATGCAAATTCGAACTCACACTACACTAAAAAGAATCCGTCGTAAACGCCGACAAATATTGATATAATATAGTGAGCAAAACAATTGTTCGCCTATAACCTTTCTTACAGGAACACAATAACAACATTCTATGTTTTCAAGACATAATAATAAACACACACAAACTGGTCATCTTAAACAATCTTTAATATGTTTGATACAATATTGCATTTTACATTTTAATTGTATGAAGAAAAATAATTAGTAACATAAAATTAAGCATTCAACAAACAATCGTATAAATTAAAACATATTCAAAACTCTTTGACGAATCTATTCCAGTAGTCAGAAATAGTGACGAAATGTACATTTCAATAATGTCTTTACGATTACTGTATGCAAATGTGGATAAGTTTTAAGACCTCGTCAGTGTTTCTAGGATGCAAAACTTTTTCGAACAGCAGAAGGTAAAATTTTAGTGATAATTTAGTTACAACTAACTATCTACGAATACAACTATTCCAAAGAATCAAGGAAAATATCAATAGCATCATAAATACAATTCATTTATTTCATTAATTCAGATGGCGGAAATGATTTAAAACCGACTCAAGTAAGCAACTCAAAATATTGGTTTCGACCAATAAACAAACTGGTACCAAATTATTTATTTATTTATTATTAATGTAAAGCATGAAAAGATCTATCTAAGTTGGAAGCATACACACACGTACCCAATCAACTAAACAATAAATTAATGAAAAAAAAGAAAAATAATGCATATAAATATGTGGGCATTTAAAAAGTGTGGTGTATGACATTTAGTTCGTACACGGTACAACAACGCGTTCAAACTGTTGAAATATTTTATGAAAATCAGCGTTCTGTGAAAAGAGTTTTTAAAAAATTACGTGAATTTTATGTTTTACATAATCGTCCATCTGAAAGCACTATTGGTCGAATTATTAAAAAATTTCAAGAGACCGGTTCCGTGGAAGATCAAAAAAGTGAAAAATACAGTCTTAGTGACTCACTTCGTGAAAGTGTTGCTGAAGATCCTGAAATGTCCATTAGACGACGTTAAATATACAAAGGGTACTAGGAAAGCTTTGCAATACAGTTTATTTAAATTTCAGTACACCACTTCATCCTTCGAAACCAATCTTTAAACCAGTTCTGCTAAGTTTAACTAGGGAGTAAAGCACACTCGTTGTAGCAAGCCCGTTGAAGGTCCTCATCATTGGAAAACCGCCTCCCTTTTAGCTTCATTTTCACATGCGGAAACAGTGCAAAGTCGCAGGGAGAAAGATGATCTGGACTGTAGGGAGGGTGCTCGAGAAGTTTCAATCCTGTCGTTGTCAAATATTCGGTGCAGACTTTGATGCGGTGAGCTGGAGCATTATCGTGATGGAGGAACCAGGTGTCCATTCTTGACTTTGGCCGCAGGTTCTTCATAGATCCAATGACTATAGGCAGGCACTATTCAACTTAGCTGTGACTATCTTCTGTGTGTCCAAAACGACGTGTTCCGCAATTCCACTCGATTTGAAAAATACAGCTATCATTTTCTTCTTCACAGATCACAACTACGGGCGTGTCCTCATCATCAACGACCCAAACTTTGTTTTGAGCTTTGGTCGGCCCATCGTAATAGTATAACTAAATCTCGTCGCCTGTCACAATGTTGTTCACATAACGATATTGTCCCTTATTAAACTTTTAGCATCTCCCGGCGCCAAGTCACACGTCGTGTCATCTGCTCTTCAGTCAGTCGATGCGGCACTCCAAGAGAACAAAGTTTCTTCACGTGCAAATGATCATGCAGAATCGAAGGAATTACTGGTGCATTTAGGCCTGAAGTACCCTCTATCTATTGGTAGGTCACTCGCCTGTCCTCGCAAAGCATTTTCCTCACAGTAGTAACGTTTTTCTTCGTAACTGATGTTCGTGGCCTTCCCGGCCTCACAGCATCTTCCACGGTTAAATTTCCCCTTTGGAATTTTCTATACTAGCTGAATATCGTTGTGCGATGTGGACAAACACCATCTAGTGCAAGAGTCATTTCATCGAAGCACTGGTCTATGTTTAAACAACGCACGAAATTATAACGCATAACTGCCCTTATCTCATTTCGTGACCACGATGCCATTGCAAGCACTTTACACTCTCATTGCTAATGAATAACTGAGCCCATCGACATGACGCGGCGGCTGCTGTGCACATATGAACATGTCTCAGCATGCAGCAACAAGCAGCTTCCTACGATTCATTGTTGCGTCATATTGCTAAACTTTCCTAGTACCCTTTATAGTAACAACTTTTAAAATTTGTGAATATATTATCTTTAAATATTATTTGAACAAATTCATCTAAAAATAATAGGAGACATATACTACTACATTCATTCAAATATTTAATCTTTGAACATTTATTTGTTATTTTATAATAATAAATTCAACTGCTGTAAAAATAAACTTATCCAAGTTGTTTCAAATAATGGATCTACTTGTAAATTTTAATGGAGACTGTGGTTGATTAAATTATTCTATGTGCAAACAGAATGCGAAAATTATTGTGGAAAGGGGTTATATTAACCTTAATTGATTAATAAATCTACTACTGATATGATGGATCACCCTGCTGATTAAGATAAAGATATGTCTTTGTACCGAATGAGCTATGAATAATTGCTAATTGAGCCGAAGTTTAATAACTAAAACTTAATGTTAAAATGTGACTATACGAGAAATTATGTATCTTAAATAAACTAAATAATAATATACATATTTTATAAATTAGTACAATATAGAGAATTCATAATATACGAGAGTTATTCATATAATTTTAAATCATGTAACGTGTGACATATTCATTTGCTATATTATATTATAAATTTTGACGTCCAATTATTCATATTTATGTACTTTTTAAAATATTTAAAGATTTATATTTATTCGGTTAACATATTTTTCAAGAAAACTCTATGACGCTTTAGACAATCGTTGTATTATATGCAATATCTTAAAACGATGCCCAAAAAATGTGTAAAAAAAGTTCTAGAACCTTCAATTCAAAAGTTATAAGAGCTATGTGTTTGTATCTAAATGGGAAATCAAAATAAAACATTGTTTCTGCATGTATTATGTTTAGTGTTGTCACTAATTTCATGGACAGTTGAGAGCCACATATTTATAAATGGTTTTTATAATATTCATGCTACGGAGAGAAATATTACTAGAAAAATGAAACTTTGAAGAATTCGAAGAATCATCATATGAGCATTTCGATAACGAGTCTTTTCAATATCTCGTTAAAAAACATTAAACATTTTTAGTAGATCTTGGTTTACTACATGGATTAGATTACAATGTGGAAATTTCAGCAAAAATAACATCATTTCGTTCGCATCAAACGATGAGAAGTATAAAGCATAAACACCAAAAACAGTGGAAATCGAGGATATTGGCAGATTACTGCTCAAGATTGGTTAAAGAAACTCTACCAACGAAAATTTATAAACAATAAACAAAAAAAATTAAAATTCGACTTTGATATTTGTACATACACATGTTTAAATATTTAATTTTTATGTATGTACTTTATATACCTATCGTCAAGATTTTCTCTTGTCTAGAGTTGTCGCTTCAAATTGATTTTTTATAAATAATTTTATAACTTAAAATATCAATTTAAAGTACAATTTTAAAAATGTTCAAGCTTTGAAGAAATTCAGGGGAAATTTAATTTAATTTCATTATAGACAATCTGTTTTTTCGGCCAATAAGGTAGTGTCTTGTTACAGTGCACTTTTTCGTAAAAGCATTTTCGTTTGTTCGTCGTTTTTTGTAATGGTGGACTTTAATGAACAACATAGAGCTGTGAAATTCTGTTTCCTGCTCGAAAAAAATCTTCAGAAACAGTTTTGATGTTACAAACAGTTTACAAGGATGACGCTATGGAGAAAACTCAAGTGTCCGAATAGTTTTCTCGTTTCAGAAAGGGTGAAATGGTAATTGATGATAAACCTCGTTCGTCAATTTCCAGAAGGGATGGAAATGTCAAGAAAGTTAGTGCAAATGTATTTGAAAACCGACGACGAACCCTTGAAGCAATTACGGAGTTATCTGGAATAACTTGGAACTCAGTGCAGCGAATTTTGTCGAGAGAATTGTGGAGGACAAAAGTTTATGCCCTGTATGCCCCAGTTCTTAGGTGAAAACAGCTTGACTCCTTTGCCCCACGCCCTCTACTCACCTGATCTTGCTCCGGACGACTTTTTTTTATTTTCAAGAATAAAGAGGGACATAAAAACATCGTTTTAATGACACGTAAGAGGTAACGAAAAAAACCACACAGCAGCTCGCAGCCGTACAGAAAAACTAGTTCAAACAATGTTTCCAACAATGGAATAGTGTTAAAATTAAATAGATACTATACTGAAGGTGTTGGGTTGTTTTGTAAAAAAAATAAAATACAGGCTTTTATAAAAAAATTCCAATTATTTTTGGGTACTCCCTCGTATGCTACAATTATATATATATATATATATAACTAAGTAGCTTTTTATTTGCTTAATTAAGCACTAATAAAAAGTTTATGTACTTAATTATAGAAATGATAATCTTCGCATCACAATATTTATGTTTACAAAAGAATGGGAACATCGGATTAAAACTTCGTAACACCAACACAAACATCTCATACGCATCATGTGCAAATACAGATCTTAATATTAATTTTTTTCAAATTAAAATAACTAATTTTACTGCGATTTATCATTTTTTACATCAATATTGTTATTAGACATTTTAATGCACAACACTTTATTGTCAAAGTTCAACACCAAATTACTTAGGCTGTAACATACAGTTCGAATGAATAATTTCTTTCGGACGAGGGGCCGAAGGAATACTTTTTAATACGGGAGAGAGTTAACAAGTTTAATTCAATGTGTCACTCGAATAAATTCATTGACATTTTGTTCTGTACATAAGAGTATTAAACAAAGAAGAAGTAGTAATGACAAAGACATTAAAAGAAGAGGAATATTTCAAAAGAAGAAATGCAAAGTAAATTTTACTTATAGTGAGAAAGATAAAACTAAGGAAGCTTTAGCAAAGTCTGTAAATTAAAAAACTGTTTAAAAGATAATTAAGAACTATAAATATTTCAAACGAATAGTGTAACGAAAATCACTTTTAAAAGAGATGTTATGAAAAACTCTGAGTTTGATAGGTTTTAGCGTTACCTTTACTACAAATGGAACACTATTTCATTTAAGTGTTCAGTTCATTTAAAAAGTTTATATAAGAAACAAATTGTAGAACTACTTACTTCAGCAAAGCTAAAACTGACCTACGTCATATTTCAGTATGACCATGCGACTATCTATAGAATCTATGTCAAAAGTTGCTTTGAAGCGATGGACATTTCAGGATTAGAACATTCCAGTTTTTTTCAGACTTCGATATTTTCTTAATCTTTTATGGTATATGTCTATTAGTATAAAAAAATATACCCCAAACTGTAATGGATTCTCTGCATAATTTCGTTGTCGGCCAAACTAATTAATTAATTAATAAAAATTTTCAAATAAATTCACCAACTCTTTTCCGTCTCAACAGATTATTTACATACAAAAGTGCTTAATTTTGCTTCCTTTATTAGCAAATTTAAACTACAAGGGAATTAGAAAGGTTTTCAACATAATGATATAAAACACTTTTGAACGATTTTTTTAGTAATTTTATTCACTTCCCTTAACTTAATTTCGCTTACACCATCAGTCCGAGAACGACATTCCATCAGAAAAATAGGCAAAAATATTTCTTGTTTCAACTACAACAATAATACGCAAAATGACATTATCTGAGGTGCTTTTTCAAATTTCCTTGTGAACTCAAACATTGTCATGAAGAAGCACTACTCCTTTGTGGCGTGAACCGTTTTTGATTAATAACACGATTAAGCAATTTTGTTAACATATTACCAAGCCTTTTTAGCATGTATTCAATAAAAACTCCTGTTTGGCCTCAAAAGACGGTGATGAAAATTTTAAAATATTTTCGAAATACTGCGAAGTGGGAGTAAACTTATAATTTCCAAATTACACAAAGAATAAGTTTCATATATGTCATATAACATTAAAGCCCTATTATTTTGATACATGCACTAGTATTTTATGTATTTTTATTACCGATATATATTCTGAAAACTGAAACATTTTTTGGCACGAAAAAAATTGTTCTGAACATATTCTACTCACAAAATTACATTTTTTTCAAATTTTCGAGTTGGAAACATTCCCTTGTTAGTTAGATAATAAAACAAATGTACAGAATTAGATTCAACTTGTCATATTTATATTTTGCACTGTTGGGCATTCGTACATGAAAATTTGAAGAACCCATATAATTCTATAAATTTTCACGGACAATAATCACTAATAATACACTTTTCTTCTAAATTTAATTGTGATACAATCAACGTTTGTAAACTGATAGTTTTACAATATTTGATAATACATTAATTATGAAAACGAATTCGGAACAAAACCAAAAAGAAAGGTTGTATTGTTAAGCGATTGTATACACATTCTCGTTCATGGAAGTACGAGGGAGCGTTTTTATATTCGCGGGATGGGGGACAAGGGGTGGAAATAAAAAAACCAAATTATTTTTCTTTTTCAATATATTCACCTGCAAGACGGATACATTTTTCACATCTTTCAATTAATTTATTTATGCCCTCATAAAAAAATGATTTCTCTTTATCTGCAAAATACGCCGAAACTGCCTCCTTGACTTCATCATCGGCAGTAAATTTTTTACCCCGCAGCTCTTTTTTCATTTTCGGAAACAGGTAATAATCACTCGGGGCCAGGTCTGGCCTGTAGGGTGGGTGATTCACAATTTCGAAGCCCACCTTATGCAGGGCAGCTAACGCAACGCGGCTCTCGTGGACGGGCGCGTTGTCCTGCAAAAGCAGAACACCTTTTGTCAATTTTCCCCGTCTTTTCTCTTTAATGGCTTCTTTTAGTCGCTCTAATATTGAAGCGTAATATTCTCCGGTTATAGAAACACCTTTATCTTTATAATCAATCAACAATATTCCTTCCGAGTCCCAAAATACCGTTGCCATGAGTTTCCCAGCTGATTGTGACACTTTAAATTTCTTGGGAGGTGCTGTGCCCTTTTTATGCCACTGCATGGAGTCTTGTTTGAACTCAGGTTCATAATGATGAACCCAAGTTTCGTCTCCAGTAACAATTCCACTCAATACACCATCCTCGTCTTCATTACAGAGGTCCAAAAATGTGAGCGTGAGCATTCTCGGCACCCATCTTGCGCTGACCTTAGACATGCCGAGATGATCGTGTAGGATTTTAAAAATTGTTGTATCGGATATTCCAACCATTTCTGCGAGTTGTTTCTTCTTTAGTCGAGCATCTTCGAGCACAATCTGTTCAACTTTTTGGATAAGTGCTGGCGTGGTCACCTCAATGCTCCTGCCCGGCCTCGGGTCGTCTTCAAGGGATTCCCTTCCATGTTTAAATAAACTATGCCACTTGTACACCATGGTTTTTCCTGGACAAGAGTCGCCGTAAACTAATGACATCTCATTCATTATGGTCGCGACTGATTTTCTTTGCCTTGTAAGGAACTTTATAACGGCACGATATTCGATTTTTTCCATATTTCACTTTTCACTCCTGATTATGTTACTTGGTTGACGATAGCTCAAAGACTAACTGTCTAATAACAATGAAACTTCGTATTTATAATAATCATGAGTCGCTGCATAGGCCACGCCCCCAATGCGCCTACTCACCCCTCTACAACCCGCTCATTCCGCGAATATAAAAACGCTCCGTCGTATGAAAATTGCATTATTGTACAGAAAAAGGTCTAAAACAGTTCAAACATAAAAGACAACATAAAAATTTGCAATACAATATAACTCTTATTCTTTATACAAAACGTAAAAATTAAAAAATTAAGACCTATATTAGAAAAAACAAATATTAAATCATCCATTCGTCAAAGTACGCACCCTTAGTAGCTAATATTTCTCATACAAACCTTCGCACTCTTGCAATTAATTTTGAATGGTTTTGTTGTTAATGTTTCCATTTCCTACTATAAAATGTTGCAGAACTATTGTTACGAAGTATGAGCTTCCCTTTTTATTTATTATCGGATCATAAAATGAATTTAAATCCGAGCTTTGAAGAAGCCATGGTGCTATTGTCAACATTCGTTTATTTTTTGTTCTAATTTTTATATAATCTTGCCCTGTATTTTAAATCATCTTTCAGTAAAAAGGCAAAATCTGCACTTATTCATCTTACTTCTGCAAGAATTGTTCTGCAAAGATGTTTCGATATCATTCCTTTCTAATAGTACCCACAATTTTCACTCGATTTTTCAGGCACAATGTTTTATGGTTGTTACAACGGAATCGCGCAACAATCTTGCCCCCTTAAAACTTCAAGAAGATTATTCACTTCTACCTAAATACTTGAAATTTTCATTCATCAGTCCAAAGCACTTTTTTTTTCACCATCTTTTCAGGTGCCCATTTAATACGTTTTAATATGTCAGTACGGCATAGAAGTAGTTTTCTGACAGTAATGCAAACGCGTAATAATGCATCCTGTAACCACTGGTGTTTTGCAGCATTCACAGGAATTGTATTACTACGATATCTCGATTGAATTCAACGGCTGCTTCTATCGGTGCTAATTTTCCGATGATCTCAGGCGATTACGGTTTCTAAACTTTTCGTTTATTGGAGTCGGCTAATTTTTTGTTGAGTGTAGACTTAGTAATTTCAACTGTTTCACTAATTTAACTAATCAAATAACATTAGTCCTGGTGGGCAATAATGACAATTCGTTTATCAATGCTGCTTAGATTTCCGTACGGCATTATTTAATTTACAGCTGGTGCAGTGTTTAAATGTTCAAAACTATCGACAAATACTCTTATAAACAGACAAATCACTCTATAAAGATTATTACTTTTTATTCTGGAAAAAATAAGAAAATTCTTTTTAATCCGAGAAATAGCTACAATTTAACAAATATTTAGCATTTCTGTATTAAGTTATTAGTATCTTAATTAATACATTTGTTTGTAACTTAGCATACAAAGTGGAAAGTAGTCTAGAAATAAATACAAATTCCTGTGGCTTAGTTTATTTATGTCTGAAAGTATCTTACGTAGAATAAAATTGTTGTCACAGTTTATAGATTTTATAACAGCACATTTTACGATATTTCATCAGCTATCCACACTTTCATAAGCGGGAGTGTACATATTCATATACATAAACTGTTTAACGTTAATATATGTATTTTAGTTCAAAAGTCGAAACATATTGACCATACTGTGTCAGTAAAAAAAAAATTCTGGCATTTCATTACATTTTACAAAATTCTGAGAAAGATATGTATGTATATAGATAAAAAATATTGTATAATATTACTCACAAATATATTTACTAATGACATATTTTTTCTTTAAACAAGCCCAGGATAAGTGAATCCACCAGATGAAAAAACACAGAAAAAGAAATAATTCTTCATAAAAAAACTCCATTGATATTATCCCACGTAGATAAATATATGTATGTAGATAGGCAGAAATATGTATGACATACATATACAAAAACACAATTCGTAATACACCGAAGTTTTAAGAATCCATGTATATATTGTTACAAGTATAATGAACACGAAACTAATTAAAACACGCCAAACAACTTTATTTCATATTAAATTAATCTGACGTGGTGTCAAAGGAAGAAAACGAACTATTCGCTGATACACGTTATTATATTCGTGTATACATACATACGTATATATATGTATGTATCTCCCGAAATCATAACTATGAAAATTAATATAAACCGTATATATGTTAGGAGTTAGTAGTATTATTTTTGTCATATAATTTGTTATAAAATTCTTGAGTGCCATTAACCAAGATGATTAAACAACTTTTTCTTTAACTTGTTAACATAAACATATCCTCAAGGGCGTCAACTAATACGTGAAAAATTTCAAAAACTAGCATAAGTTCACATGTAAAAACACATAATTATCACATATATATACACATATGTTAAATATATTATATTCGAATCAAGAGAACTTTAAATGTATATATTTAGAATATTATAAAATACTGTAAAATACAAAATAGCCGTTTATTAAAGACCTTTGCTTTATTTCAGAGCGCACCTTGATTCTAATTAGACTTTAAGTATTACTTAAATTGTCTGAAAGATGCAAGTAGTTACATACGTCTTTAATTACTTTGTATTAGCATTTCGATAATAATGACTACCATGATACCAGAACTGCTGGCAAAGTCAGAGTATTTGACGAACTCTGGAATTGGCGAAGCTATCGTCGTGTTCCTCGATTCTTTAGGCAGTAATTGTTATTAATTGCACTTTATTACTATGTACCTCTGAATTTAGCGGCATTATCACTAAAGTGATGTAATCATTGGAAATAAAAAATACTTTTTAAAGTAGTAACTAGAAATACCAACGTCGAGTTGCGCTCCACTAGCGTACCAAGTCAACGCGCAACCTTCTCCCTCCCGATCTGCAGTTTCCACAATTTTGTCTGCGATATTACATATTAGTACGAATATTGAGGGCGACGCGTATTTATTTTGCAAAAGAATGTTATATATAATAATAATAATGTCACTGATAGGTGTATCGAGAA
Organism: Dermolepida albohirtum; assembly: GCA_031893035.1. Taxonomy (NCBI): domain Eukaryota; kingdom Metazoa; phylum Arthropoda; class Insecta; order Coleoptera; family Scarabaeidae; genus Dermolepida; species Dermolepida albohirtum. Next base: position 69,572 of record JAVIWB010006383.1, read on the forward strand.
AATGACCATTGTCCGATCAAGCAAATAAGTTAATAAGTAGATATCCTGATTTAATTTGCAATGATGCAAAAATTAAATGTACAGTTTGCGATATATTTCTAATGTGTTGAGCAAAAAACCACTGCGAACGACACTTGAAAAGTACAAAGCATATATCAAAAAAAAACTGGCGTAAAATCGAACGAGGAATTTGTATTTCATTTATGTATGACAATGATCTTGTCTCACTTACCGTTTACTTTATTATCTAACGAATTATTCTGCTCGTTCTGGAATAAATACACGAAATGTCCGTCTAGTCAGACAACCATACAAAATTTTCTACCATCCACCAGTAAACGTATTGAACATAGAATTAAATCCGAATTAAAAAATAAGAAACTGTAATTATGTGTGTTGTTAATGTTGTTAATGTTATGATACGTACAATGGAACCACTTCAACTTCTGGTCATGTACAACTTTACTATTAGTGCGCAACTAAGTTCTCGCTGTTTTTTTGATGCAAATGCAACTTTATTGTGGTAGAGCTCGAATACCGTCACGGTAGAAGTGTTCGTCTTTTGAGGCTATCCACGAATCAAGTCATTTTGAGATGTCTTCATATGAGCGGAACTGCTGATTAGCCAGACCATGTGCCATCGAACGGAACAAGTAATAATCGGACAGCGCAATATCTGGGGAATATGGCGGGTGGGGTAGGACCTCCCATTTGAGCGTTTCTAAGTAGGTTTTAACGGGTTTGGCAACGTGAGGCCGAGCGTTGTCATGCTGTAGAATCACTTTTTCGTGCCTCTGCTCGTATTGTGGCTGCTTTTCGCGCAATGCTCGGCTCAATCGCATTAATTGAGTTCGATACCTTTCCCCAGTGATGGTTTCGTTCGGTTTTAACAGCATAATAAATAACACCGCCCTGGTCCAACCAAATACACAGCAAAACTTTCGCAGCGTGAATATTCGGCCGAACCGACGACGTAGAAGCATGACCGGGCAGTCCCTATGATTTTGTTCTCTTTGGGTTGCTGTAATGAATCCATTTTTCATCAGCCTTAACGATGCGATGAAGAAAACCCTTCCTTTTTGCCGCTGGAGCAGTTGTTCACAGGCGAAAAAACGACGCTCGACGTCTCTTGGCTTTAAATCATAAGAAACCCAAGTTCCTTGTTTTTGAATCATTCCTAACGCATGCAATAGCTGGAAAATGGCTTAGCGGGTAACTCCTAATGCTGAAGCAAGCTCTTTCTGCGTTTGGAACGGATCCTCATCGAGCAATGCCTCTAATTCAGCATCTTCGAAGGTTTTTGGTCTTTCTTCACGCGAATGGTTATCAACATCGAAATCACCGTCTTTGAAGCGACGGAACCAATCACGGCACGTTGTTTCACTTAGAGAAGCATCTCCGTAAATTTTTTGGAGTTCCCCATGCGCTTCAGCCGTCGTTTTCTTCGAATGAAAGAAGAAAAGCAACATGTCCCGCAAATGACGATTATTTGGCATAAAATCAGACATTTTCACACAACCAAAAGTATATGGCGCAAAAACAAAATCACTAATGTGTCAAAGCGGTTTGTTTACCATACGTCTAAGCTTGATTCATGACGTTTTGGTTATGTCACAATCGACCAGCACTTACTACTGGAGCCATCTCTTGAAAAACAGCGAGAACTTAGTTGCGCGTCTAATAGTTTCCAGAATACAGAATGCAGTTGAAAATTTTGAACATTTAACAAATCCACAGTTAATGTTTATGAGTGATGGTGTTACAGACATGCTTTCTGTGGGCCAGTTTCTTAAAAAGCATTGTGCTAACTTGTTTTGTTATGTGCAAAAGGCTTTGAATGCCTTGTATCTTATGGCAAAAACTATTCGATTGTATTATCCTAAAGTAGATGTTTTAATAGTGCATACAAAGCTGTGTTTGTTAAGTCCCCAAAACGTATTCGTTGTAACTGTGTCCTGGTATTCCTGAACCACGAGAGGCGATTCTTATACTTACAGGTAGCGTTTTTGATTTAGAAATATTTTGAGGATATAAAAAGCATGATTTTAAAATTCAAGCCAAGAGAAGCCGCAGCTATCAGGTAAGAAATCAAAATTTCAAGATAATCAGGTTAAAACAAATTTAAAAACTATTCAGAATAATTACTTTAGACTGGTGGGGGCAATAGAAAAATTATAAAGTCCTTGGCTGTCGTTAGTGTCTGTCAAAATAGTGAAAAACGTTCACGCGCAGCTACGAGTGCTAAAGGAGGCGAAAAACTCTTGTATTATAAGCAAGTTTTAAAGAGTTTTAGAAAAGAATTCAGATTTTGCCACATTAAGACAATTTTGTGAAATCTACAGATCCGTTAAGTTATTTTAAAGATTATTTTAATTATGCAAATATAACATCAATAATAGTCCGCTCGTTCTCTGCATATAAACATATTTTTCCCCACGCCGCGCAGGGTTTGCTGACACAACAGTGAAACAACTGTGTAATGTTGCAAATATTTAACCGATATTATCCACTCTATGCCCTCACAGGAAACGTTTAAAAAGGTAAGTTCTACCATATTTTATAAATTTACAACTTATTACTTCTTTTATGTACGTACTATAAAGCGTACGCCTACGACACCTACCTCAATTTGACTTCTCTAGTAGCAACTTTAAAAAGTACCATATTCTTTATTTTATTATTAAAAAACTATTTTCATGATCATTTTAAATATGTTAATACTTTTCTGCCAGTACATAACTCTTTTTCCAATTTATATTACTGCTACAATCTCCTGCGTCACACAAAACAATGAAATCAATCAGGAATTAAACGCTTTGTTCTGGTAATTATAATTATCGGTGAACTGTCCTTACTATTCTCGAAGGACCATTATACTATAACAGGATACACCATGATATATTTATTAAAAGGGAAAACCAAATCTTCTTTTCCACACAGATATACAAAGAGTACTAGGAAAGTTTCGCAATATGACGCAAGAATGAATCGTGAGAAACTGCTTGTTGCTGCATGTTGAGACATTTTCTTACGTGCATAGTAGGCGCCGCGTCATGTTAATTAGCTCAGTTATTCATTAGCAGTGAGAGTGTAAATTGCTTGCGATAGCATCGTGTCACGACATGAGACAAGGGCAGCTTTGCGTTATAATTTCGTGCGTGGTTTAAACATAGACCAGTGCTTCGAAGGAATGACTCTTGCACTAGGTGATGTTTGTCCAGATCGCACAAGGATATTCAGGTGGTATAGAAAATTCCAAAGGGGAAATTTAACTGTGAAAGATGCTGAGAGGCCGGGAAGGCCACGAACGTCAGTTACGAAGAAAAACGTTACTACTGTGAGGAAAATGCTTTGCGAGGACAGGCGAGTGACCTACCAACAGATAGAGGGTACTTCAGGCCTAAATGCACCAGCAATTCGTTCGTTTCTGCATGATCATTTGCACGTGACGAGACATGTGACGAGACTTGGCTGTACTATTACGATGTGCCGACCAAAGCTGAAAACAAAGTTTGGGTCTTTGATGATGAGAACACACCCGTAGTTGTCAGAAAATCCCTGTCTGTAAAGAATATTATTTTTCAAATCGAGTGGAATTATGGAACGCATCGTTTTAGACACACAGAAGACAGTCACAGCTAAGTGGTATACTGAACAGTGCCTGCCTAAAGTTTTTGGACCTATGAAGAACCTGCGGCCAAAGACAAGAATGGACGCCTAGTTCCTCCATAACGATAATGCTTCAGCCCACCGCGCCAAAGCCTGCACCGAATATTTGACCACGACAGGATTGAAACTTCTCGAGCACCCTCCCTACAGTCCAGATCTTGCTCTCTGCGACTTTTCACTGTTCCCGTATGTGAAAATGAAGCTAAAAGAGAGGCGGTTTTCCAGTGATGAGGACTTCTGCGGGTTTGGGACAACGAGTGTGGTTTACTCCCTAGTGAAACTTGGCAGAATTGGTTTAAAGATTGGTTTCGGAGGATGGAGAGGTGTATTGAGTGTAGTGGAAATTACTTTGAAAAAATTAAATAAACAAAGCTATATTGCAAAACTTTCCTAGTATCCTAAATACACATACAAGTATTTATTTTACCAATTTTGGTTGATAAAGTATAATACCGATTGAATAAATGAATTATTACTGATGCGAAAGCAAACTAAATGCTCTAGTTATTAAAGAAATTTCTAACAAAACTAAGTAAAGTTATTTCATTTTTATATTGTGCTTATTCACAATTCCATGTCAAATTTTTATAGCCTAATACATTAGCAAATACTAACCACAAGGTTAGTACTTTATCCATTCTATTTGTGATCGCGTCTTAATTTTGGTGTTACAATGTGAGCCATTAGCTCTCCTATAAAACCATTTACTTTAATTATCACATATTCAAAAATTTCCATTGATCCAATTGATAGTAATCCATTACTTCCAAACCTACTTTTAAGATATCGTTAATTAAAATTAACTCCAGTTTTTGGATATCATATAAAGCCATCAATATGACAATATACTTTTATGGTAAATTAAAGCATTTTAAGGAAGATAAGTATTTTATTTGAAAAAGGAAGCCTAATATCAAGTGAAAATTGAAATACTCCAGCAATAAAACTCTCCAATTATTTCACTGAATTAAGCAAGAGGCTAAAACGATTGTTTTTGGTATAAAAACAGATACAAAAGAATTAGCATTTCCTACCAAAATAAAGTTGTTATTTAAAGGTAAAGCTGCTGCTTCAAATAATATTATATTTCTTCCTAACATAGAGATTCAATATAGAAAAATATGTTCTTTAATTCTGTCGCTAAAAATTATGAACACTACTTTAAAACACTATTGTAAAATGCACTACTTTTAAACGCGGCCCGCGAAAGTATTTGCACATTAAAGTTTGGCCCACAACATGTCAAAGATTGCCCATACCTGGCCTAAAGTATTAATCTTAAGATTTACTGAAAAGTGAACCACCCGATGGTAATATCTCACTCTCACATGTAAAAGTAAATCGTATAAATACCTTAAAAATAATGGGTAATATGCACTTTTTATACACATATTTTAAATCACACGATATTTCATAATTACACTTTAGACTCCTTTGACGTGTATCTGGAGTATTATTGTCTAGTAGAATGAAGATATACTAAATAATATAAATCATTAATTAACTTAAATACATTATACAAAAAGGCAAAAGAAATTAAAATTATAAATCAGTAGATCATTGCATTCTTGCAGAAACAACTTGGTTTGAATTTTTTTCAATTTAGGACGATCCACAAAATAGGACTCCGCGACATGCATACACAATAAATACAACTAAGTAAAATAATTAAAAGAATATATAGAATTACTTACCTATGTATTTACCAGGAATAAACTGATTTCTCAAACACAAACAGAACACATGAAACCACAACACAAAGAAACATGCAAAAAAGAAAATTGCTTCATAAAAAAACTCCATCTCATTTCACAAGCGTTGACAAATAAGCAAATGAAAACATAAAACTCGGCATTTAAGTCTAAATAGCACACCAGAGATTTTTATGTATATTGATAAAGTACAATTAACACCAACATAATAAAAACACGCCAGGTAACTTTATTACATATTCAGTTAATACTAGAATGCTCCTGATATCAGAAAATTACAATTACCCACACTTACCATATACTGTGCAGATAATTATAAATAATTAAAATTCATTAGAAACTATACATCAACAATAGAATGCTCAATATTGTTTATATTATGAACACGTCACTTCATTATTAAAGCATTTACGAAACACATTAACGTGACTATTATTTGTTCAAATAAGTTCAGGGTTTTGTTGATTCTGGATATAAAAATCCAATATTGCATTAAACTTTCAATTTCTATAAATTGAATGAATTTGTCTAAATAAAGCCTAAGATCAATTCATCACTATGCGATAGAACGCGAACACTAATTTGAATAATTAAAAAAATATTTCAAATATTGTTTATTAGTCTCACAATATTCACAAAATGAAATAAAAAATATGTCTTAAAAAAATTTGTAGTTGTACACTAACCAGCGAAAAGTTTACAAATTAGCTGAATACCAATTATCTGCTCCACCTAGGAAATCTGAAAATGAAAAAAAATACAAAATACAATACTTAAAAATAAAAACCTATTGTTTATTGCCACATTCCAAAGATGTCGACCTGAAACAAACAAAACCTCCTTCGTTTGATTCTTGCATACATTTTTAATTTCGAGAACATTTACTCAAAAGCGAAATAATCAATCAAGTAATCGAATACATATACCTACACATAAAATTATACAAATTTCTATTATATACATATATATTATTGGTACCTTTCTGAAGCATGCAAACTCGAAGTAGTTTTTGTAAATGTCGTTTTCTGACATACTAAAAGAAAATTACAATATCTTTATCTAAAAGTATGATTGACTATACTTTTAATGTACGTCTATTTACATTTAAGATAAGACAATAACCTGTTTTTAATCGCCCGGGACCAACCTTTCATATTCTCTCTTTCGCATCCTCCCGATCGTTGTCGTACACAGCGCCAGCACATTTTTCCAGACGCTGACTCAGCTTTACCTATTTTGCTTTAAATTGATTATAATAATTCTTAGTTTTATATTAAAAAATCTTTTTAAAATATTTGATTTAATTTTTCCTCGAAATATTAATTAATTTGCAACGTTTCTGACATGTTCTCTTAATTTTTATACTTACTACCATCTGTAAGGCAATTTTCAAATTGCATCAGCAATCGTAAAATCATCAATTTCTCAAATATAATATTTAATTTATATGGGTCTTAACCTAGTTTCTTTTAATATTTTACACACACATATTTGTTTACAAAATAGGTTTTTACGTTGTAACTCATAATAAAATTTCTTTGCATTTGTTATTACGTGCTTATAATTTCTCATTTAATTCCGCATTTTACACATATGATTTTCTTTTTCCATTTAAAAGTTTTACACGTATCCTTTTTGATATTTGTTTTTAGATGTTTTTATATTCATAATGGGAAAGAAATTATACTATATTTATACAAGTTTCTCAGGAAGCCATGAATATATTTCTTTCGTATCACCTGCATTAGAAATTAAATTGAATATAAAACTGGGATTTCCTTGTCCTGGCATACCATCTCTGTGCTGGTTTCTTCCTCAGGAATGTCAATTACTCATGCTTAAATACATCGGATTGTTTTTGGTAATACGTCTACAATGTTGTTCTACAATTTAGTCAATATGATACAAGAAATAAGCATACAAATGAGAAACACTATACATGAAATCGTTACTATTTTAAATTCAAATTTCAATTACATAGATCAATGTTATCCCTTTTCTTGCCCCATCTTTCAGAATTAAATCCACTTCAATTGTTCTTCCCTAGAGTCTTTGTACACATTCCTTTTGTTCCAAGATGTCTTCTTTTATCTTTATTAAAGATATGGGGTGCATACTGTACACTTAAGCATATTCAAAACCTGTGGAAATATTCCACTACAATTTTTTGGTCTACAGTAAAATAACTAACATTATAGAATGCATATCCCTTTTAATATTTTGTAACCGTTTGTAGAACGAAATGTTCATCTTTATAGACAGAGATGCTTTGCTTTTAAGATTGTCTTGTACTTTTCACAACCCACATGAATACACGTAGTGTTGATGTTTCCAAATTCTCAACACATCTCATGCAGATTAGATGTATAGTAATATATAATACATCTAATTTAAAATACATAGCAATATGTATGTAAAACATAAACTAAACTAACATAAATTAAGAGAAAAATTAAGAACTAGAACTAGGAACATTGTATAATTTATATCCACGTTTCAAAATTTTATTGACTCCATTTTCAATATTGTTTAAAACATAAGAAAATCGCTTTGACATATTAACAACTGAAGTTTCTTTTTTATTTAAAACATAACCTACGCAATTTATATATTTTGATTTCACGACAACAGGTGAAATAGTACATAACATAAAATTAAGCCATTTTTACGAAAAATGATTAATAAGGTTAAAAGTGTCAAAACTCGATTTACGTCATCGTGAATGTAAATGATTAAACTACAAATAAAACGCCTACAATTATTGTAAATAATTTTCTTTTATTAATTTTATTAACTATTTTTAATTGATAATACGTTAAAGAAGCTTTTAACTATTGTAAGTAATTCTGTTACAAAAATTAATACTTTTATCAAATTATTTATTCTAATTATAAATGTTTTCCTTTTAGTTCAATAATTTACATTGGTAATGAAATAAATCGAACTTCGAAATATCTTGTATATATTCTACCACCCTGGAAAATTTAATTAAAAATGCAATACTTGGAATTGTTATCTTTCATATATAGTACATACTTATATTGCCATTTTAGTAATAATAACATTTATTGCCCAAGTGATACTAATAATAGGGCAATGGGTATTTACAAAGATATGTAAAAATAAATTTCAAGTAACCATACAAACGTAATAATAATAATAATAATAGTATTAATAACAAAAGCGATAATTGAAAATGATAACAAATATATAATAAATATTCTATAAATGCGACGAAAAATTTAAACACAAAAAATATTATAAAGTAACAACATTTAACAAATTATTAAACGAAAAGCTGAATATACCACAGTGGTTGTAAGGACCAAATGCAATCGGGGATTTAAGTAGTAAACTGGTGTATGCTGTGTAAGTTGCAGAGCGAGTTACATAGAAGTTAAGCTTTCCCAGAAGGTCAGAAGAATCAATCTTATTAATAAGTTTGCCCAGCAAAGATAAACCTGATCTCCAATGGAGGTATGCACAAAGATCTAAGTAATGCTTCATAAGGAAATCCCCTGTAAGGATAAATGGCTAAAAAGATAAATGGTGAAACTTTCGAACTATAGATACTTTAAGAACCGTCCCTGTACACACAACTGCTTTTCCTAAGGAACTCTACATCGTCGAGGCATATTCAACTCTCGGTCGAACTAAAAAAAATTAAAGTGTCTTATACGTAGATATATTGGTAAAATATTTAAAATTGCACAGAATGAAACGGATGATTTTGTGTCGCCGATGAACGGTGTCCTTTCTCAAGTATATATCACAAGTTTATATTTAAATGTGTTTAATGTTACCTTGTTGTTACACCATTAGAAAATACTGCTTATGTTTGTGAGGATCTACACAATTGTTGCTTGAATAGAAAAAAAAATTTACATCGTTGGTACACATCAAAATTTACGTAGTTTTGGAGATCGTTAATAAATACTAGAAATAGCGAAGGTCTCAAATTTAACTCTTAACAGTCAACAATGAACCAATTGTAAAAAATTTAAAGAATCACAATTATGCAAATAAAATTAAATAAATGTAACGAGTCATTAAACCCTAGAAGCTGAAGTTTTACAGCAGACAACCATGATCAATGCGATTGAACATTTTTACCATGTTAGTATAAATAATATCTACTACCAAAACTCCCGAAGTGTTCTATGTAAAACAGCAAATCATTTTTCGTAAAAATTGCTCTATTTTATCGAAATTAGTGAGTTGGGATATTGATTATTGAAGTGCATCTTCTTAAATAATCTGTAAAAATTTCATCGTTCACTAAGAACTACGGCCCGATTAAGTGACTGCTTTTGTGTACCTCGATCGAGAAATGAATTATTTTAAGCAAAAACTTGGTGTTTGGAAGCTAAATTCAATGTCTTTACCACATCTATTGATGAATGGCCCAAAATTATACCGTGAGCATTGCTAAGACATTAGAAACACTAGAGAAATCGAAAATTTCTTAAAAACGATCGTAACTAAAGATAAGATGTACTATTGTCAATACAATTTAGTATCAAATTAATAAATAATAGTCACCCCATGAGAAAACTACGGTAAAAAATGTTCGTTCGGAGAAATCAAAAATCAAAACAATTCTCATTGATTTTTGCGATTCTAAATGTTAAGACTAATAAAGACATACATTTAGTTATTTGCAAAGAAAGATCATGTTCTTTTTATTATTATATGTTTTAAAAATTTTATTATATGTATTTATATTTATCATTTTCTTTTATACATGTACTGTAACACTGTCATATATTTAATTATATAAATTAACACATTGTATTTTAGGAAAGCGGCTCTGTTTTGTTGTTGCCGGGCAGTCATCGATATGTGCTTGAAAACCAGACGTTTACACATTATTGGGAATACCCAGCAACAAGCAGCTTCCTACTTTTCATTGTTGCGTCATATTGCAAAACTTTCCTTTCTTGCACTAGGTGATGTTTGTCCACATCGCCCAACGATATTCAGGTGGTATAGAGAATTCCAAAGGGGAAATTTAACTGTGGAGGATGCTGAGAAGCCGGGAAGGCCACGAACGTTATTTACGGAGGAAAACGTCACTACTGGGAAGAAAATGCTTGGCGAGGACAGGCGACTAACCTACCAACAGAAAGAAGGTACTTCAGCCCTAAATGTACCAACAATTCGTTCGATTCTGCATAATCATTTGCACGTGAAGAAACTTTGTTCTCTCTGGGTACCGCATCGACTGACTGAAGAGCAGATGACACAACGTGTTACTTGGTGCCGGGAGATGCTAAAAAAGTTTAATAAGGGACAATCTCGGTATGTGAACAACATCGTGACAGGTGACGAAACTTGGCTGTACTATTACGATGTGTCGACCAAAGCTCAAAACAAAGTTTGGGTCTTTGATGATGAGGACACACCCGTAGTTGTCAGAAAATCCCTGTTCGTAAAAAAGAAAATGATAGCTGTATTTTTCAAATCGAGTAGAATTATGGAACGCATCGTTTTGGACACACAGAAGACAGTCACAGCTAAGAGGTATACTGAACAGTGCCTGCCTAGAGTCTTTGGATCTATGAAGAGCCTGCGGCCAAAGTCGAGAATGGACACTTACTTCCTCCATCACGATAATGCTCCAGCTCACCGCGCCAAAGCCTGCACCGAATATTTCATCACGACAGGATTGAAACTTCTCGATCACTCTCCCTACACTCCAGATCTCGCTCGCTGCGGCTTTGCACTGTTCCCGCATGTGAAAATGCAGCTAAAAGGGAGGCGGTTTTCCAGTGATGAGAACCTTCTGTGGGTTTGGGACAACGAGTGTGCTTTACTCTCTAGTGAAACTTGATAGAATTGGTTTAAAGATTGGTTTCGGAGGATGGAGAGGTGTAGAGGAAATTACTTTTTTGCGTTAGTGTTTTTTTTCTTCTTTAATCTGTAATCTGTATTCATATTTGTTGTCCTCTAAAATAAATATATTATACATATAACTGATATTCTATTTGTTTGATTCGAGTTATACCTTTTATTAACTTGATTTATTTCTTTAAAATTAATTTGTCTCAATAACAATACTCTCCTTATATGATTTTAAAACTTGCACTTAATTCCTATTAAAAAATATACTTTATTCCAATTACTCTATAGATTTTACGATAACCTTTTACTTATTGTCAATAACATACTATTATTGTATGTATGAATTGATTCTAAATATATATTCATACATATATTCTAAATATGTATTATTGGACTATTTATTCATAAGGATACAATAAGTTACATCAACAACAATTACGAATATTTACAAAATATATCCCTATGTTACATATGTATACGTGGTTTTGAATTTAAGAAATTTTGAAATATATATCTACAAAAATAATATCAAATAAGAGTATTATTATGTGTAATAGTAAGTCCTTAGGCTTCACTTAGTGTATATAGAATTATATTCGGATATCCACTATTTTCATACGAGGTTCATTTAAAATTTATATAAATGTTTAACCATAAATATATATATATATATATATATATATATATATATATATATATATATACATATATATACATAAATATCTTGATCTCTTAATACCTGCAAGCGAAGATCTATAGACATAGTTTATTATTATTCAAGAGCGAATACTTAGTGAGTGCACGAATCAAGGCACTTGGTGAAAGAAGATCCAAAGCGGAGACTGTATTAAACCTGTATTAAAGCGAGATAAGTACACATAAATAAACAGACAATATGAGACAAAAAATTATATTTGTAAACTGTAATGTTAGTTTGGTACGTAGTTGGTTTCAGTGCAGTAGTTCAGCCCTGAAGATGTCCCATACAAATGGGTACGAAACGTCGGCAGATATACTAGTGACGCGGTTCCAGCCCGGAAACCCAGAAGCAGATGTAATGTTAGTTTTATTGTATTTTCTTTATTTTATTCTTGCATATAGTTAAAGCACATTGAAACATTTCGTCTTTAATCATTGTTAATTTTATGTTTTATGCTGCAAGAAATATCATCTTAAAGCGATTCTGATTATCATTGAAAATGTAAATATTTTATGAGATTTTTCCACTATTCAAATTAGAGGGGTGTTTATAGATGTGCATCCTTCTTTGTAATCCGAATTATTATTCGCATAGAATAGCATCTTTATGCTTATTTATAAGATCGCGTGTTTATTTCAGTTTACAGGGCGATGCATTCTGTTTAATTATAATAAACTGTTACATCGACTCAGGTAATTACATTTTCTTATAATTTCCAAATTTAATAATTAAAGCCACCCAACAAAATATAAAGCTAAGATTTAGGTACTGAATAAAAGTTCGGCAACAATATGGCTCAAAAGTAGAGTCATTAAACAAGGATTGTAACAAAATATACTGAATATTTCCTCGACATATTGAAACTTTTAGCAAGCCATATTGGTTTACTAGAAGATCGTTCTGTACTTAGACGATATCCAGCTCTAGCAAATGACAAACTACAAAATCTATTAAATCTTTACAAAATAATAAAACGTTAATATTATAACACAATTAAAATAACTCGAATAATTAAATTGAAATTCATATCATATAATAATTCAAAACATGTATGTATGATTAATTGCCTATCTAATAATTAGCCTCAGCGCATGTACAATTATTCTTTTAATGAAATCATATGTAAAATTCATATACGAGGTGTAGCTATTAAATAACGAGACTAGTGTGAGAAATGTTATTTATTGCAAATAAACTTATATTTAACTTTTATCCCCTTCAACTTACTCTCCTCCTCTATCTCTCTATCTATACACCGCTGTATACGTATCTTCAATTGTTCAAAACAACGCTGTAGTTCATCGGTTGTCTCTTCAACAATTCTGCCGTTTTTGCTTTTATATATTCAACAGACTGAAAATGTGTTCCCTTTAAAGTACTTTTCACTTTTAGGAACAGGTAGATGTCACGTGGAGCGAGATCTGGCGAATACGTAAGATGATCAAGCGCAATAATGCGCTTGTCCGCTAAAAAGTGCTTCACAAATAGGATACTGTAAGCTGGTGCAGAATCCACGACTCATTCTTCAACAAATCCTATCTTTCCTTCCTTACTCTTTCCCTCAGTTCGATTAGGACTTGCTTATAGTATTTCTGATTAAGTATTGACCCTCAAGCACCTAGTCAATCAGGGTAACACATTGATATCGAAAAAAAACGATCAGTATTGCTTTCAATTTCGACATGTTCATTCGTGCTTTTTTCTGTCTTGGTGATCCGGGACCTTCCAGTGCATCGATTGACGCTTTGTACCTGAGTCATACTGAAAAATTCATGTTTCATCACATGTGATGATTTCTGTTAGCAAGTCTAGTTCTTCTGCGAGTTGTTCCATGTTGTCAAAGCAAATGTTCAATCGATTGTCTTTTTGTTCTTTAGTGAGGTTTTTCGACACAAGCTTTTGCCATGTTTAAGTCATCATGCAAAATGTGTCTTACTGTTTCTTTGCTAATGTTTGCGCTATCGACAGTAATCCGAATGTTCAAACGTTTGCCTAATAAAAGTGTAGATTTGGCAACATGATATAAAACCATCAATAAATCAGTAGAAATGATATGGCAAAATACGAATTTTATTTAAGTGTAATGAAAATAACAATAATAATGATAACTAACTTAAATGCTGAAACTTGTTGCCATTGATTTGAAGACAAACCAATGGCCTTTATGGAATCAAACTTAGAACGTGTTGCAACATATCTATGGTAATTGTATTGTGGAGTAAATTCTATTTATTACTTCCTGTTCATTGGTCGGAGACGTTGCATGAACTTTTTCTTTTAAAAAACCTAACCTGTTTAAAATTATGTTGCAAACCATTATTCTTTGCAAATTGTCATTTTCGTATAATGGTTGTACTTTTATAACATGAAACGATCTTAAAAGGCTTTCCGTAAGCACTGAAAGAATCGTCGTCTTACGTATACTTAGAATCTTTATTTCCTAGACTATTTATCTAGTGCTGCAAATAGGTTCCTGATGGAGAATGTCCAAAATTTCTTCTTCAATTTGGATCGTACGACGATGTTTTAGTCTACCTGCATCACGTCGACTGGGAACAAATGTGTCTGGTCTCTGATTCAATATTTCAAATATATTGTAGATGGGTGCTGCTGGTGTGGATATCGTATTGCATATGCGTCTTTTGTCAAGGGCGCATTTCCATTGCAAAACTCAAATGCCATATACACATTAGAGCATCCGTTGAAAGTGTACATCGCAAATTGCTTGGGATATCACAAAAATGAGGTAAGTAAGGAAAATAATGAACGTTAGACTGACTAACGTCAAAATTTGGCATATAATAATTTTTAAATTACAGGAATGATTCTGGGCCGAAGTTGTCATATGTACTTTAATGTAAAAAAACAGTTAAATAAATGGTTAATTAGGCAAAATATTGGCATAAAACGCTTAATTACACTAATGCATCACTACGTTGATTTATGAGTGTTGCGTAATTCCATTTGATAGTAAAAAACATGATTTTCCATTGAAAATTTTAAAAAATTCGAATTATTTTTTGAAATTTTCTGTGCCTTAACGACTGACAATACGATTACTAGGATACTACTAGGATTATCGACTCAGAATTAATCATACAATCGTCTTACTTGACGATTATGCGTGAATTTTTACCACCGTATATAAATATATATAATACCTGGTCAGGGTATTAGCGCAGCTTGCAAATATAATATTTTTCAGTGTATAGGAAAACGAAATAAAGAGTTTAATGAAAAATATTTATAGTATGTAATGCAGAACTAAGGCTTTTGAACAAAGCAGGCTTTTATTGGCTTCTTAACCACGGTATCATTGTGCTACACATCTTGGATATTGACCTTAAATTGTTAAATGTGATATTTTTTTGTTGAATAGATTACCGATTTCAATATTCTCCACATATTTTTAATAGCATTTGGGCTGGAAGAATGTTCCGCCCATAGAAGCACTGGCCAATTCACAGACTTCAAGAAGTTTTCTGTCTTATGGCAAGCAGCACCATCATACATGAAGGTATAAAGGGTTTCATTAGGATCTAATTCGTCTAAATATAGGATCAGAATATCCTCCAGCACGTGTGCAAGTTGTAATGGATTGAAATAGTAATCATTACAAGAATTGAACATTTTGAGCAGTAATCGAGAACTATGATTTTACATATACATTAAATACATTAAATACATCAAATATGTCTTTGTAATTTACGTATGTGTATGTATATTAAAAATACGGCGCAATAAAATTGGGAGCACCACATAAATTCAACTTTTTGGTTTTAATTTCATATGAAGTAAGAGAAATAACGACTTGACGTGGACAACTGTTTATTAACATTCTAATGTAAAGATTAATATACGAATTTAAATAATATGAATTAATATTTTGTTAAGCAACCCTTTGCTTTTATCGGGGCGGCAATTCTTCTTGGCATGCTTCTGACACATAACGTAGATAATTCCTTCAAATTCTGATTATTGCGTCAAGTATCTTCAATATTTTGTTTTAAAATGGCTGGAGTCGGATTTAAAGTTGAGTAAAGAATCCCTTTTAAACTATTTCATATACTTTCAATTGGGTTTAGGTCTGGAGAGTTGCCTGACCACGGCCAGCCCTGCAAGTTGCTGCCAGAAGACAAATCATTTACTGGTTTTGCTGTATGGCATGGTGTAACAACTTGCATAAATTTGTAAACAACTTTTCCAGAACTTCAATGTATGGAATTAATATTGATTCCATTATGAATTCGTACTATACTTAGTTCATTGTGCCCATGACATAATACAAAGAGACCCTAACTCCTTCCCTGATATACGGGACCAAAATATAATAACTGGAGGATGTTTGACTGGTCTAATCAGTGCAGCTTCGTGGAAACGCTCATGTGGTCTTCTCCTAATGAAGTAGAAATTTTCCATAACCTTGAAAAGACAAAATATTCTTTCAATTTTAAAGTTTTCTAAAACTGTGTAAAATTTTATGACATAAATAAAATAATGATGCATACCTTTTCCCAGTATTCAACCGTGAGGTTTTTATGCAGTTTCCCTTCATTGTAATCTTATTTTCTTAATGCTCTCGTTCAATGCAACCGCTTGAAGTGGATAGTAGGTTTCTTGCAATTAATTTTGCCACCCTGTCCACTGCTTGATAAGAAACACGTTGTCGTTTTGCTATTTCTCGATGATAAGGGATCTCCGTGTTTAATAAAGTTTTTGTTGCCACCTCTTTTGCAGTGGTAATGTCTTTGTTTTCCCATTATTCAAAAATCATGACCCCCACAACACACAAAAAGAAACATTAAAAAGAAATAAAATGTCATTTAAAAACGTATTATATTTCACAAATTCAGTATCGGCAATAAAACTTCCACTTTACAAAGACAACGCTGAGGTTATTTTTACATGGTTTTCTTTTACCTAGAAAACCATATAAAAATAACCCCCTATAATTTGTATTTAATTCGACAGGGTATTTAATGGTGGTTATAATACAGAGAATTTTCTAATTGTTGTAAAGGATTGTTGTCAATACTATAAAAGAAGATATTTTAACAACTGAAAATATGTTATATGCTCTCTATTTACATTATAAATATTTCTAAGAAATGCTAGTTGTTATAATTTAATTGCCCGGTATTGTATATCGTGTAGGGATTATGTTATATCTATATTTACGTATGAAATATTACACTTGCACGGATTGTATTTATTTTATTGACATTTTTTCCCATTATCATTTATTTACACACATGCATTTAAGCAAACACGGTATGGAAGAGTTATCACTAAGGTGATTTTTTCCGTATATATATATACATTTATATATAGACACATGCACAGTATTTATTATTTGGAGATCCCATTTGGATGAATACATAATCAAAAAATACTAAATCAGTTGCTTAAAACATTGCTGTGATATGGTGTTTGAGCTTTTACTTACCCTTTTGCTTATCAAGTACTATCTATAAATTTTGAGAATAAAATCTACGTTATGAAATAAATATTCTCATACAGTATAATATTTTTGAAATTGAGACTATTCTAATGATTTCTTTTATTTTTAGGGGCTAAACTGGGGTTCTTTTAAATCAACCAGGCCCAGCATCCAGTTAACCCCAAACTCAAATAAATAAAACGATAGATGTGATTTATTAAATTAACAATATTAAATAAACACATTAATGAAAGTATTTACAATATTCAAAACGAATAGCAAGAAATTAAATTTATTTACTGAGAAATTTTCAAAAACATTTAAACATTATTGATAAATAATATGCAGTAAAATTGACATTTTATTTACGAAACTAATATTAAAAATTTCGGCTAATGACTTTTAAAAAGATTTAGACTTACATTTACATTTTATTTAATAACTAAAACCTGAGTTTTGGAAGTTAACTATTATACATACACTCACTCCTCATAATCATGGCCATCGTCGACCTACTAATATATATGACTTGTGATTCCGCAACAAAATTTTTGAAAATCGCAATTATAATCCAAAATCCAAAATTAAAACTTGATTTATTTTTTGGCTTAAAATAGAATAATAAATAATACTAAATACATCATTTGTTTGGTACACACATGGCTCTCATCTACCTAATAGTACATGTCCACAACTTGATATTTACACAAAAATTCAAAATTTGATTTTAATTTGAATGCGATATTCAAATACAATAGATCTAAAACACCCGTAACTGCCCGACTTACTTAACTTCGTATTCTGGTCTATATATCTTTAATCAAAGTCTAAACAAGAAATCCATATAAAATATAAATATTGGAATGAAATTAATTAAAATATTTTAAAATATTATTAGTATCTTAAATTAGTACCATAAGTGCTTCTGACATTAATAAATTAAAAATATAATTGAATTAATCAATTTTTATAACAACAATTATTTACAAATTTTGAAGCGTATGATTGCTTTGAAGCGCATGCAAATTCTCAGCCGCTCGATTATGCCTCTGCATTTTACACCTCGCACCGCATCCTACACCCAGTCAGTACGTTAACCTAGTCATCGATCCCATAATTTTGTTTACCTGTATAATTGTCTCAAATTAATTTTCTTAATTCTTTCTAATTTAATTTATTATTTAAAAATAAATTTTACATTAGATTTTTACTTTTAACATTTTTACATAAAATTTTGAATTTGCTGATGTCATCTATTCAACATTTTCTTACTACAGTTAGCATACTATTTCTAAAAGAATGTCTAACAATTCCTGTAATACGATTGCTACATGAGTATTCGATGTTATATAGACAAATTGGTAATAGATGTAAACTCTCTTTTGAAAATATAAATTTGTAATCCAAGTGACAAGTACCGAGCAACATTTACTATACTATACTTTGTCAATATCTATGGTAAATTAGGGTGCATCGACAAATATGTGTACATAGGTGTTATAAATATTCTCGTCAATCGACGAATAATAGAATAATATTTATGTTCACCCTACTACCCTCGTTTCTACAATATACACAAATTGCATATATGTATTGTGTAATCTTGATAAGTATAAATCAAGGAAAGTCTTAGTCAGCAACATGTGTCGAAACGTGAAGGAGCTGAATGATGCAGGGAAGAAATTTGTTGCTATATTCACTAGGCAAAGCAAAGGTTTTAATCCAAATAGTCGTAAATGTAAGTAACTATTGTACAGAACGGTTTACTATATAATCGGAAAGTTTAGCTGCATACATTGAATTGTCACCGAAAGTTATCGTAGATGTGTTGTTACAGTTTAATTCACTTCTTCTAAATTATTTGTCTCATTTACGAAAACTCTGTATAACGTTTGTATTATCGTTAAAATCATATATGTCCAAATGCGTATTAGTATTTCATTTCTATTCATTTTCATATAGTGTAACTTTCGTATATTCGGTGTTTGTTCAATTATGTTAAGGGTCATTGTTGCATGTTGTGAAGCGCAGTTTTTTTCAATAGTTTTGTTATCGTTCATAGGCCTGAGCATGATGTCATTCTTTTGTTGACTCAGTTAGCCGCCTTAATAGCTCCCCCCTTTCCCTTCGCATCTCTCCGCACCCCGATAAGGAGAGGCAGAGACGAACCAGACGTTGGGGAAGACGGTCACTAAAATATTTGAGATAGTGCTCCTTCGTTGAAGGGATTTATGAAATTGTAAGCACATGAAAACATCATGTTAAGAGTAAATAAAACTCCTTAATTAAAAAAGCGACGTCTACCATTCCAAGCGTGGTTCAAGGAGTAAAACCCTGAACAACATCTACAGGTATGTCTCTGGCTTCCTTAACGTACTTGTGTTATTGTATTGTGATCTATAGGGTTTTTATTTTCTGTGTGTGATTTGCCGTTTGGGCTTGGTTCTCTCTCCTGGGAGTTCGCCCTCCTTTCCTTTTGTTTTAGGGCCCAGCATCGACGCATCTCTGCAAGCCACGAACAGGTCAGATTAAACCATTTTGTAAGTGACATTATGTAATAGATAGTTAAGTTACGACCGTAGTTATGATACGTAAATATTTGTTTCATTAATAGTAATAACTTGTGTATAATATATGTAAGTATACGGAAGTAAAGATTCATATATCAATTAGGTTATTGAATACGATAGATTAACGATAACATATTCTTTTGTATGTATGTTTTTTTTTTGTTTTGTCTCTTTCAAGAAACTTATGTTAGTTATAAATTCATTCACACCTTTATATGTCATGCTAACATGTAATATTTATAATAAATGCTACATCATTACCTCCAGTCTGGTGATTCTTTTTTCCATCAACCAATTAAGAACCTGCAGTGCCGAAGCACTGTAACAGTGTTGCCTGTAGGAAACTATTTATTAATAAAACTAATGAACAGAGTATAGAATACGAGAATTTATCTAAAGATAATGACCGACGGAAAATGATTTGTCATAAACCTAAATATATAAAGAAAATATAATAATAACAGTTAAACATGGAAAGTGTTCAACTTAAAGAGTAAACATGTAATGATATGATGGTATGAAGAAGCATGTCGTTCAATTACTTTTTATTAAGAGATATTCTTGCAATTTATAAGAAATGCCAAAAGTATATATATACGTTCAACGTTCAAAGCAACTATATATTATATAACAATGATCCTATATAGTTAAGGTGTGATTGTTGTATAAAGTACTTCAAGTGCTTACTAATTTCCCATAAAGTTCAGAATTAAGTATTATAGTATATACCAAATTTCAAATTATGAAAGAATATTTTAAATAAGGATTTGAAAGGTTGTCTTTAAGAAATTTGGAATCAAATATCACCAGATGTTACTAAGTGTTAATTCACTCTCAAAAAGACAAAAAAGTGTCTTATATAGGAACGACTCTTCAATAAAATATTTATAAATTTATATAATTATTTTTATAAAATAAAATTTTATGTTAAAATACATACAGTTTATCTTACCAGTTTTAATATTTTAATAGTCTGTACAGGTGTTTATAAAGGTGTTTCAAATTTCGCGAAGAAAAAGAAAAAAAAAAGAAAGAAAAAGAAATGAAACACATAATTTGCATTCACTTTCAAAAACCTTTTATTGGTAATTGAAGTATCAGCTATGACATTTATACGTCAAAAATAACATCTGCCAAATGGCCTCCTCTTGCAGCTCCACAGACTTCCATTCTTTTATTAAAATTTTCAATGACATTTTGGCATAATTGAGGCTCTATCTCACCAATGACACGAATAATTTCATCTTTCAAAGCAAGAATTGATTGTGGATTGTTTGTGTAAACCTGACTTTTCACATAACCCCAAAGAAAATAGTCTAACGGTGTCAAATCACATGATCTTGGTGGCTAATTAACATCACCGTTTCTTGAGATTACGCGTCCAGGAAATTTTTCTCTCAATAAATCAATTGATTCGTGTGCAAAGTAAGGTGTAGCGCCATCCTGTTGAAACCACATATCCTCTAGATCAATATTCATTAATTCAGGCCACAAAAATTCGGTTATCATCCGACAATATCGATCACCATTTGTACAGCTTCACCAGCAGCATTTTCAAAGAAGTAAGGTCCAATTACACCACCTGACCATAATGCACACCGAACAGTAACTCGTTTAGGATGCATAGGTTTCCCATGAATAATTTGTGGATTTTCCTCACCCCAGATACGGCAATTTTGTTTATTAACTGAGCCACCAAGTTCAAAATGTGCCTCATCAGAAAACATTATTTTTTGAGAAAAATCAGCTCGTTTTCATTGATGAAACTGACAAATGAACGACGTTTTAAATTATCTAATTCCTGTGTTATTTGAACCTTATATGCCTTCAGAGCTAGATCCTTGTGTAAAATACGCCATGTTGTTGATCCACTAAGTCCAAGTTGTTGTGAACGTCATCTAATGGACATTTCAGGATCTTCAGCAATACTTTCACGAACCAAACCAATATTTTCTTGTGAAAGACCATTACGACTGTATTTTTCACTTTTTGGATCTTCCATGGAACCGGTCTCTTGAAATTTTTTAATAATTCGACCAATAGTGCTTTCAGATAGACGATTATGTAAACCAGAAAATTCACATTTTCTAAGCTCCTTTCACAGAACGCTGATTTTCATAAAATAATTCAACAATTTGAACGCGTTGTTGTACCATGTACGAAGCCATTTTTATAAATGTCACACTCTTTAAACGCCCACATATCCAGACCAATTCAGAGCGCCATCTATATTTTATTTATTCTTTAAAAAAACGCGCAATTTGAAACACCCATTATTATTAGGTGTAGTTCGAAAATTCTAAATTACTACTTTTAAATTGTCTGTTCGGAAATGTTCTAGATTTTTTAAATAGATTATTCTCGATTATTATTATGTATCAATCTCGATACCTCTTCTCGATTACCATAAAATACCCGATTCTGTAAAGTTTAAATCGACATTTTTTACGCGATTCTATTTATCATCAGATATGATACCCAAAGAAATAAGATGCTGATAAGGAATGAAGTATCTTAGTAGTAGCATAGAAATTTAATTAAAAGAAAATGGCAAATATTGAACAGCATTGAAAACGTTCTAAAGACTTCAAAACAAGCTGATATAACTACGTCCCAGATTTCGTAAAGTCTTCGAGCAGTGCAAATATCTACTGCTGAGGAAAATAAACGAGAAATTACTTTTAAAAGTTGAAAATCACTGACTTAAGGCAGCTCTGTTGAAGAATCGATATAAATTGAAAGGTATAGGAGTATTAATTTTCGAAGACCTTACGAAACCTAGGACGTACTTATATCAGCTTGTTCAATAAGTTTTGTCGTTCGATAAGAAATGGCGCTATTAGGTTAGTCGTATTATTTTTATAAAAATTGTATTACCTTTTTATGAACACCTGTGAAGTTTTCCCATTTTATATTTTCTCATTCGTATATTTACAGGTGTTCAAAGTTGACGTATTACAATATTTTTTTACAGTGGGAAAAAAATGAAAATCGTGCTGTAATAAAATTCTTATTTTTGGAAAGTGTAGCAACAAAACAAATTCATGAACGATCGTTAAAAGTGTATAAGGACTCTTCACCTTCAATTAGAACAATAGAAGGATCGGTTGCTGAATTTAAATATGGTTGTACAAGTCTTGAAGACGACCCACGTGCAGGACGTCCAAAAAATGCATCGGCATCAGAAATCGTAGTAAAAATACAGGATATGGTTTTGGTAGATCGTTGATTAACTGAGAAAGATTTAGTAGAAGCCCTAGGCATCTCATTAGGCAATGCGAGCAATATTTTTGCTGCAGTTTTGGGTTTCAGAAAATTGTATGCAAAATGGATGCCGCATTCATTAACAATGAAACCAAAACACATTCGAACGCGATTTTCTGACCAACATTTAAATTGTTTTAGGAAGAATAAAATTGATTTTGTGGGTCGTTTCATCACTATAGATAAAACTTGGGTCTACCACATGATCTTCAATCACAACAAGGGGCTAAGAAGTGGTGTGAACCCAGTACTTCGGCTCCGAAGCGGGTTGAGGTCCAGAAACACCAAAAAGGTGTTAACATCAGTTTTTTGGGATGCAAAAGTAATTTTGTTTCGTAACTTAACTCAAAACTGGTAAAACAATAAACTCAGATTATTATCGTAACCTTTTGGACCAGCTGGATGTAAAAATTCGTGAGAAAAAACCTGGTTTACAGAAGTAAAAAATAATTTTTAATCAAGATAACGCGCTCTGGCACACAGCTCACAAAAACATCGCGAAAATCAATAAATAAAACTACGAATTGTTGCAACATCCACCCTATTCGCCAGATTTAGCTATTTCTGACTCCTGACTGTTCTCATATCTCAAAAAATTCGTGCGTAGGAAACGATTTTCATCTAACGAAGAGGTAATAGCAACTGTGGAAGCGTATTTCGATAGTGTTCCAGATGCTGATTTCAGGGATGGAATTCATAAATTAGATCACTGAAACAAGTGTATTGAAGTATAGAGCTTATATTGAATAATAAAATGTATTCCAAACCATAAAATCGTGTTTTTCTTATCGAACGACAAAACTTATTGAACAACCTGGTACAAGCGTACCCGACAGAGATGTGTGAAAAATACTTGGGATAATAAATGCTATGGTTAGAGGTAGTAAACATAGGACAGATTCACTTGCAGATTTAGAGAACATTAAGTGATTAATATATTAGTGATATATATATATATATATATATATATATATATATATATGGGTAATATTAGATTCTCTCTCTCTCTCTCTCTCTATATATATATATATACATATATATATATATATATATATATATATATATATATATTATATATATATAATGTTTTTAATTTTTCATATTCATTATTTGCTCAAAACTACTTCCATTTCTTGATAGTAGTTTTAGCGTAATATAAGGTATGAGTGTTGGCATTACACAGATAGACATACAGTTATGTATATTGCAATGACAACGGGCAACTAGATGTTATGATTAAATATATTATATCAAATATAGTGTCTATAACCTACAAACATAAAATTAAAGCTACAAATTAAAAAATAAATAACATATCTGAGAGATATGACAGCATTACTAGCCGATTGGTGTACTAGAATTATATTTGTATACAATTTATCTTAGTTTGGTCTATCGTTATAACGAATTTCTTCTTCTTTCACTTTGGCGATTGCAATTGGTAGTATTATGCGAAATGTTTGGTTATCTATTTACTACTTATTTTGTTATTTATTATTCTTTATTTGTACATATATATACCGTGCATTCATTTTACTTCGCTACGAAAACTGTACCACATTATATCCTGGTCTAGCTGCCGAATACCGATCAGAATGTAAAGTGATGGGGCGCGAGTCATTTGAATCACGACTATAACTGACTACTGATCGTACTAGCTGCAGCCCCACCACTAATTTGACTGTAAGCGACACGAACAACTACTTAATCTATAATCTGTAGTCAGTCGTTATTGTGATTCGACTGACTCGCGCCCCACCACTTTACATTCTGATCGGCATTCGGTATCTAGACCCGAATATAATATGATACGGTATTTGTAGCATTTTAATATGAAAGCACAGTATATAAATTCTTAATATTATTCACACTATATTAAATGTCTATTACAGAAAGGTATAGGTGTTTAAGGTATTGTTATTTAAAAATGATTTTTCGATTTGTTGCCTCAGTGAAACATAGATAACTGATATTATTGATAATGCGCAGTTACATATTGAAAATTAGTTATTTATACGAAAGGATAGGGTTTGTCGCAGAGAAGTGTGGCCGTTTATATTAAGCGAAAGATGCAGTCTGTCGCAGATAAAACCGAACTTTTTTAAAATAAAAACAAAAGCTATTTTGTTTGGTAAAATTCATTTATTCTATTCAAAGTAGTCGCCTTCGGCTTCAATACAACGTTTTGCACGGTCAATTAACATGTCGAATGCAAGTTTAAAGATGTCCTTCAAGATTGCCGTCGACACCTTTTTAATGGCTTCGACGTCGGCATAATGTTGTCCTTTCATCGGCAAATGTAGAAGAGACAGAAATCACAGGGAGCCAAATCCGGTGAATACAGTGAAAGATTGATGGTTAAAATGCAATTTATAGTTAGAACATCAGTAACAAACGCCAGCTACAATTTTCACGATATTGAGGGCGCACACCACAAATACGCGCCAAAAGATGCTTCATAACACCAAGATAACATACAACATTGACTTTTTGACTACTTGGTACAAACTCTTTGTCCACTATGTCTTTCGAATCATAAAAACAAATCAACAATGTCTTCACTTTTGACTTCTCCAAACGGCTTTTCTTCGCTTGTATACTTCGGTTCAGAGCTTTGACGCTTGGTCTCTGGATCATATTGAAAACATCACGTCTCATCACCAGTTACAATAGAATACCTGAAGTTTTTGTTCTTTATTGAATTTGTAATAAAGTCTGTACAATATTGAATTCGGAGCAATTTTTGATCATCCGTTAGCCTGTATAGTACAAACCGTGCACATATCTTTGCCAGTCTCAAATACTGTGTCAAAATGCGATGAATTGAATCTTTGGAAATATTTAATTCCATTCCCACGTATCGCAATGAGAATTTCGGCTCATTTCTGATAAATTCCGATAA